>JANHFM010006940.1:6865-23798 GCA_032468115.1 Grayia smithii
CCATGTACAAGATATTTCTTCTGCTCTTATTACATTAATTTCTTTAAGATGCATCACATTCCCCTCTATTACCAAAAGGTCTTTATAGGCTGTTTCACCTATCTTATGATGTATACTTATATTCTCTATGGCATGTCTTGGTATAGTCCATATAGGAATTTTATAATTCAGTTTGTAAAAATATTTTTTCCATACTCTTAACAACGCATTTCTTATTATGTGACTTTTAAACACCGCATCTACTTTTTTATCATACAACACATAAGCATGCCATCCATATAATAAATCATAACCTTCTATATTCAATATTCTTTTTTCTGTTGAGTTAAACCAATCACTTATGGCAGACAATGCAACTGCATCATAATATAGTCTCAGATTTGGCATTTTAAGTCCCCCTCTTTCTCTTACATCTTGTATTATTTTCAGTTTGACCCTTGACCTTTTATTTGCCCACACAAATTCATTAATTCCTTTCTGCCATTCATTTAACAGTTCATCTTTTTTAATTATAGGTATCATTTGAAACAGAAATAAAAATTTTGGTAAAACATTCATTTTAACTGCTGCTATTCTTCCCAACCATGATAATTGCAATTTTTTCCAACTTTCAAGTTCTTTTTGAGTCCTTTGCCTTAGTATGAGACAGATTGTTTTATCAAAACCTGGATGTTGCTTAATTGCATCCCAGTCATCAAGACTATAAAAAAGAAAGTCCCTGAGGGTAGGCAAGTGTTCCATAAACAAAGTTCTTGTCTAGCAATTTCTCATGCTTTGTATCTTCCATCCTTCCAAATTTGATTCTGCTGTCCATTTCTGTCATCTTCCCATCTTTAAGTTACGAGTAAAGCCAGCTACAGCAAGTGATCAGTTTGCCATGGTCTATGATGTTCAGAAACAGCTTCACGTTAGTTCTTCTATGTAGCTTCTTCATGAAATTGCTGAGAAATTCCTTAGAAAGTTATTATTTTTCCTTTTTGGAATCGATGGTAGTGATGTTATTTGGGTGCTTGGCCAGGATAATAAATTGGATGTGGACCTAAAGTTTGAGACTCAAACCAGTAAAGCTGACCCTAGAGTGGATAGACAGGGCTCAAGCTCTGGTGAATTTAATTTGTTTGTGTTCTCCACTTGTCAAGTGCCCACTTGTCCACTGCCGCTATGGAACTAACAAGGATTAGAAACATAATCTACAAAGGAAAGTAATGAAACAATAAAACATGGAATGAGCCAGGGGCTAATCACACAACCCTTACAGTTTCAAATAGGCCAGTGACTAAGGAAGAACCAGCTCTTCAAGTTCAACCAGATCACCACTTCTCAGCGCTGGCCCCAAATCTATAATATTTTCCTAAATAGTTTCCATAGCATCTACATACCTGTGGGGGTTTTTTTCTTTGATGCACAGCTAAGATTTTTCAGTGTAGGCTTTTCATTTAAGATGAATTAATTTAAATCCTGATTGTATTTTTTGTATTGCAGTTCACTATATTTAATTTTATGGATTATTACACTATGAGAAATAAATAAGACAATAAATTATACAGCCCAAATAATTAAATATAAGATGTGATATGCCTATTTGTTCTTTATTACTTATGTGCTGGACACAAAATGGAAATGGATCATAAAAAGCCAGAAAATAAATTAATTGAAGGATTTGATGTGCTGCAGTGGTACAGATGGATGCAGTTTATTATCAGCCATAAGGATTATGCAGTGTCTCTTAGATACCTTTCCAACATAGTGCAACAGAAATATGTTTGGTAATGATAATGGTTATGTCAGCTCTAAAAACAGTAAATGAGAAGCATTTCCCAAACTTCTTACTCTTCCACATTATTGAGCATAACTTTTATATACGTCTCATATATGTCATATTTTAATGCTTCATTCATCAACAATTTTGGAAGCCCACATTTACAAAAATATCCAGATGCCAGAAAAAATGCCTGTTTTGGCCAGAGAAATGTGGAGCTGATTAGTATTAGGGATGAGAAAGAAAAGGCACGCTAAAGATAATAGCTTAATAGAAATAGTCCTCGACTTACAACTGCAATTCAGTCAAAAATTTCCATTGCTATGCAAGACGGTTGATAAGTGAGGTTTGTTTCATTTCATCACCTTTCTTGCCCCAGTTCTTAAGTGTATCAGTAAAGTTAAGTTAATAACATGGTTGTTAAGTGAATCTGGCTTCTGCATTTACTTCGCTTGTCAGCAGGTCACAAAACATGACTCTGGGACACTGCAGATCTCATAAATACAGTATGTGCCAGTTACCAAGCATCCAATTTTTGATCACATGACCATGAGGATGATATAATAATTGTAAGTTTGAAAAATGGCCATAAGTCATGTTTTTCAGTGCCATTGTAATTGCAAACAGTCATGAAATGAATGGTTGTAAGTCAAGGACTACCTGAAATAGTGCCAGATATTCCACTGCTGCTACCATATTGCTGGGAAATACCAAAAGTGATATAATACATATCTCTCACCTTTTTCCATATTTGCGGAATAATGAATTAGTGTACATACATTTTCAGGAATAGAAAAACAGAGCAAAAATATGTCAATCAGAAAAAAGACAATAGCTATTCTCCTAAGTTAACTTTAAAATCAGGTATCCAGTAGGCAGTTGAGTGGGCAAAGCTGCTAATAGGTACTAGTGGTTCCTTTTTTTTTTTTGTATATGTTTTATTTGCAGTTTTCTTTTAACAACCAACATATCTTGTGGACAGTGTAATGACTGGATCAATACATTTTTTACACAATACAATTGCATATACTTAGTTTTTATCTTCCAACTTCTAACCTTAATATGCTCATTATAATTTATAATATATTCTTTTATATATCAATATATATATAATACTATTTTCCCAATTCATACTTATTTTTCTCCACTTGTTGGGGTTCTTCATATTCACCTCTTTCTTAAATAGTACTTTTCTCTCTTTAATATTTTAAGTATTACTCAGATTCCATCATATTTCCAATATCTCAGTTTTCTATAACACCAATAAAAACAATTTTTAATAAAATTTAATCAATCCCGGGATTGTACCTCTTAAGTCCCCTGAATTTGTAATCCTTAAAAGCTATGGATTCCAACATATTTTTACACATTGTTAGTCATAATAATACATTTAAATATGCCTAATCACAGTCTTCTACCTCTTAACCTTAGTATATTTGTGGTTATAATAAATTCTGTTATATATCTATATATGTGTTACTATTTTCCCAATTTATACTTTCTATTTGTTTCTGTTGGTTTGTAATACAATCACAGTATTACAAGGTATTATGTCTTTATCCATCATCTCTCAGACTTTTTAAAATTGACTTTTTGGTGATTCTTTTATATTTCTCTCTTGGGATCCTATATTTCTTTCTAACATTTTTACATAGACTGAATGTTCCCTTGCCTTACCCCTTATCTCTTTCTGCTGCATCATTTGGATACCCATCCATAACTCTTTTATTATTTTTGGGAAGTCTTCCTTTTTTTCCTCTGTGCTATTGTAAACTCTTAAGGAATTATCTATTTGATTCTTAATATTTATTGTTATTGTCTTTTCATTGTTTCATTTCTTGTAGCTTATTTTGATTTGTCTCCTCCCCCACTCCTTCTGATTTCTCATCTGTTTTCTGAATATTTTGTTTATTTTTTGCCATCGTTTGTTGAGGGTCTTCTAAGCTCACTTCTTTATCTTTGAAAAATCCCATCATCTCCTTATGATTCATCACACTTTCATAAATACGTTTAGCCATCATTAACATTTCTTCATAGAACTTTATTGTCTTCTGCTGAATAATTTTGTACCAAATTAATATATTAAAAAAATTACTCAGTGTATCTCTAATATTCCAGTATCCCAATATCTAAAAACTCCAAAAAAGGTCAGTTATTACTAAAGTTTACCAGTCCCAGAATTATTCCTCCAAATCCCCTAGCTTTCTTGTCCTTAAAAGCTATAAATTTATACTTTACAGTGTTTATATTTTCCAGTTTACACCTTCCCAATTGTCCAAGTTTTAATGTCTTATTTGTCTTTTTTTTCTTCTTTTCTTCTTGCTTTTCTTCTTTTTAGCCTTCTTTTGCCTCATAGGATGATCTATCCAATCATGTTAGTGAATCACTTCCAGCTTGGCCTACCAGGTTTCCTTAACTCTTTCAGATCTATCTTTCAATAAACAGTTAAATAAGGTTTTGGTATTTATAGTTCAGTTTGTTTTAAAAATCTTCAAACAGTTCAGTACATATTTCCAAGCCTTCAAATTGCCTACTAAGATAAAATCAAAGTCAAATAGTCTTCCAGGTGTTGTTTATTTTCTCTCTTTTCCTCACTTTCATTCAAATTTCCCACATTGCAATAATCTTCCTCCAGTAGATGGCTCCCCTGCTCCCAGTTCCAGCACTCAACAGAGTGTAAAAGTCAAAATAGCTGACTGTCAGCTATTCAGGGGGGTTAAAGATGGAGTTTAGAAAAGCAATTTCTCCCAATAATCACTTTTCACAATGTTTTTGACTTTTTCCAGGCTTTCTATGGTTTTAAACATCCTTTAAATATTTCTTTTGCATCTGAGTCTTTAACCTTTACTCTTTCTCTTTAATTTTTAATCTTTAATCCTTCTCCATAAATCCAGTCGCTGCTTTCTATTTGGAGATTGTTTTTTTATAATTTTTAACTTGGGTTAAATCTTTGGGGTTAAAATTGGAAGTTATCTCACCCAGTTTTACTGCTCTGTCCATGAACCGCTCCAGCACAAAATCTTAGTGTCCTGGTTGTCCCAGCTTGTGACAGGCCAAAATGGCCGTCATCCCTGCTGCCGTTCGGGAGAGCTTTCTTTGTGTCAATGAAGAAATTGCGATTTCCTCGTGATCGACAAAGCGCCTCCTTTCTTCACCATTTCTCCAGGGCAGCTTAATCCCATAGGGTCTCCTGGCAAGCAGTTGCCGGCTGCGTATCATGGAGCCTGGAGCAGCTCCACTTTTTTCCAGCTGTTCCCGCTTCGACATCAACCGGAAGTCCTAGTAGTTCCTATTTTCTTATATTTTGAATTCTACAAATCAATTACTTATCATTTCTGTCATTAACAGTTGGTAGTACTAGATTAAATTATCCCTTTATAAAATATAAAATGTAAATCTTATTTTGCTCAATTTCTAGTGACATGCCCATGTCACTCTGGTGATACATCCAGGTAGTTTTAGCAGAAGTATGGAAGCAATTTGTTATTGCTTTCTTCTGGATTCCTCCACCCCTCCAATCTAGCCTATAACCATGGTATACCTTGGTGAAATCACATTCTAGAAGTAGCTAGGTATGAGCCTCCTTATTTTCTAACACCATCACAGGACAACCAGATGCTGACTATCATCTGCTCAATATATTTCAGTTACTTCTGGACAGAACATGATCCAAACAGAACAACATTGGTATACAATTAAATGCATACTTCATCTATATCTGCAGTTGTTTAAAGATTCAAACTAAGAAAATTATGAATATGGCAGTTGCAGTTTTGACATTTTGCTAGTTCATTCAGTATTGTAACGTTGTTAACACACACACCCTCCCAGTGATTGATTCATTAGATTTATTGCATGTTGGCAGTTCAATTCACAAAAGGATACTTTGATCTTCTAACCTATCTACTTTTAACATCATGGGTTCCTCTAGGCAACCCTCTAGGCATATTTGAAAGTAAAGATAATTCACTCTTAAAAGGATGGAAAAGCTATTAAATCTGTTAAACACTTTCAGCTAGAAATTTCCACTGTGCTAACCTTGTTTATTGAGGTTACATGGAACCATTGAAAGCAGAGAAAGATCAGAAAGACCCAAGAAAAATCTCCACTAGCAATGTCTCAAAACTGGTCAAGTCTGGAGAGTAGAAACCACACATTACTTCTGAAAAAATAACTAATACTTGAATAGCTGTACATAGTTCTAAAATCTGATGCCGTTTATAGAAAAATGATCAGCATGAGAGAGTTCCCATTAAAAAAACCCTTTTCTGATCAAATCACAAAACATCTATAAATATAACCTTGATAGACCTAAAACTTTTCAAAATAAAGTACCTTGAGCTGATGGCATGCAAATTGAACTGTTTATCTTAAGCACAATGGTGACTATTATGGTTTGGAATTGTGTGGCAGCTACCATTGTATATAATATAATATTATATATACACACACACTAAATCCTAAACATACGTACAATCAAGTATGAAGTAGTTAAAGGAAAGAAAGATAAAATGTTAATAGTGATCTTCACAATCCCCCAATTTTCATATTATATAGAACATCTGTGTAGAGATCTTAGGCAACTGCAAATTCATAGTAAGTATGCATTTAACATTTGCAGAGAGATGTGATGTTTAAATTTGTACCAAGTAGAGGTACAAATTTTACTTAGGAATTCACTGAAAAATATTGTTTGACTGAAAATGTTTAAACTTTAACGTCCAACTATACAGAGTAAAGATTGGAGAAGGAAAGAGAATTGCTTCTAAGAAATTACGTTGACCACTCTTAGTAGCCTAATAGATTAGCATGCATAGTGCTAGTGCCATTTATATCTCTATCTATCTATCTATCTATCTATCTATCTATCTATCTATCTATCGCCAAAGAAGTCAGTACTGTCATTTAAGCTTAAAGATCAGGTACATCTTCCTACTCTTAGAAGTAATGATGTCCTTTTTCTTGGTTATATATACCCTCTTTCATAATTTTAATATTTTGTTGACCACAAAAATGAAAAGTGCATGGTAAAGTGAAGGCTGACATACAACTTTTTATGTTTCAGATATTTTTCTTGTTTTAATAATACTTTACATTTTTAGTAATGAATTTAGTTGGTTTCTGGTAATTGGAAAGTAAAAGTTAACTGGACAATCACAGAATTAATTGGGGAAGGAAAAGTTTGCAGTTTTTTTCAAATTAAAAAGTATAAATTCAATTATGATTGGTCTGTATAGAAAAAGGGTAGTAATTTTCCTTATTTTAATTTATCTTGATTTTCACAGCAGTGCACATTCAGTTGTAATCAAGGAAACTATTTTCTGCTAAAAAAAATGTGTAATACTCAGGCCTACAGCTATTTGACAAAAATGTTTAAAATAAACTGTTTTTAATTGCATCACAAACCTTAGTAAAGCATTAACAATCAATAAAGAATGTATCTTTATTCACAGTTTCAATAATTTGCTTAATATGGTATTAGGCCAAGTATATATTACCCAAATATTTCCATTTCAGAATAATTTGATTCCATAAGATTTTTATGAGATTTGGATATTCAGAATATACATGGAAAATTTATATATACCCATGCCAAGGCGACAGTTATGGAGAATGCTTTTACAAAAATGAATGCTATCTCTTTAAGATAAGATGCCTCCATGCTTTGCTCACACAAACAAGATCAATTATGGGCAGATTCCTACTGCTGCTTTTTTTTTTTTTTGACGAGAGATTCTCACGCTAAATATAACCATCGTATTCCTGATAACAGCCTTTTCTTCTTATCCTGAAATCCACCAAAACTGAAGAAAAATCCAACTGACTGTTCCTAGCAGCTGTGTGGCCCGGAGTTCACGAGGAAAGCTGGCTTCCTGCAGTTCCCTATTCACCACCTGCTTCAAAGGCAGCCTAGCTAGCTATAGTTTGCCGGCCAGGTAGGGTGCCATTGTGCACAGTCTGGGAGGATTAGTATTAAAGCTGCAGCCACCAGGCCCTTGGTCTCCAGCTGCCATTCAGTCTAACATGGAGAGGCTAAGCCTGGCCAGGGTCATCGTATCCAGCGTGCTTTGAACAGGCAAAGGAGCTTCCTGAGAATAGAATCTTCTTGGCAATCATGGTGCAAGCTTGCGGCACAGCAGGTGCCTCCTAAAACACGTACATTTGTTTGTGCTGGGGTGCTACAGTTTTTTTCATAGAGCCTTTTCATTTTAAAAATAGTGGGGGAATGTTGATAAAAAGTTTATATAGACAGATATAGATATAGACACACATACATATGCACATATACACATTCCTCCATTCATTCATTCATTTATTCATTCATTCATATCGGGTGGACTTTTGTTTTGGAGACGTTTTGTCCACCCATGAAGAGCGGAAGAGACAATTAACCATTTTTAATCTCTATCACTGCTGGATTTCGGGAACATACATCCAATGTGACAGGGATTTTTTTTTTCATCCCCCCGGTGTTCTGACATTCAGTATGCGAGATTTGTTGAATTTGTCTCGTTTTTATGAATAGCACCTAAAACTTAAGATTTTTTTCCTCACTTTTTTTTTTTTTGCAGGTGAGGTAACGATGACGTAAAAATAATGGTAAAAACCTACGATGAAATTGTGGGGGTGAAAAAAAAATTAAGCAGTAAGATGAGTTGTCATGACGACAGGGATGTTCTGTTGATGAACTGTACTCCTCATTGTCCAATCAGATAGTAGAGCTGAAGCTGGAGCACGAACAGGAAAAGACGCACCTATTCCAAGAACATAACACAGAAAAGGATTGCCTGGTCCGAGACCATGAACGGGAAATTGAGAAACTAGAAAAACAGCTTCGGGCTGCCATGACAGACTACGACAATAAAACCCAGGAATATAGGAAACGAGATGCTCAGGTAATAACAGCATTTCAAAAATAATGGGATTGCCTTTTTTTTTTTTTAATATCCCCTATTTTCCAATGTTCTTTTTGCTGCACGCTTTAATCATTTAAAAAAACTGGCATATAAACACAATTTTCTTTTTCTATTGTATTTTCATTACCGCCTCATGTCCCTGCCACTACTAAAAAAGGCTTTCAAAAAAGAAAAGAAAAGGGGGGGGACCCACAGGTAGCCAGATTAAGAATCACATGGTCTGCAATAATTTGGCCTATTATTTATAATCTTGTCTCATTTATTGTCATGATATATTTTAGAAAAACCGTTATTTATTTTCTGTCTATGTATCTGTAGTAAACCCCTCCCCTTTTGACTTACTCATTGATTTTTAAAATAAATAACCCTGCAATCAGCCTATATATTCCCTATACTTAAGTTTTTATTAATTTTTTAATGATATTTGGAGATTATTAATATTTTATTTTTGCACGTGATTTGGTAAGGATTTATTTTAATGATAAATATATGGGAAATTATGAATTGTGGATTGCTTGCCTTTAGATAAGATTTTTAAATGTGTTTGTGTGTGGGTGTGTAAAAATTTTTTTTCTGTATATATTCATACATAAATTCATTAAACTATATAAGCACACATACATTGGGTTATGTGTACACATATGTACACATAACAAACATGTATCTCTTCCATTTTTATTATGACTGTTAGAAGCCATTTATCAGAGTAATTCTCAGCTATGGTGTGTTTAATTGCTCAAATGTGCAGGTTAAATCTGCATTGTTGATATGGAAAATTTTCTTGATTGTTCCAACTAAAAATATATAATCTATGCCAGTTGTTTTGAACATAGTTCATTATCCAGAATAAATATACTTTAAAAGGCCTGAAGCGAAGACACTTAAAAATGGAAAGTAATAGTATAGGAAGACAATGACTGCTTTAGCAGTTCTCAATAGAATAGTTTGAATAATTTGGTATAAAATGTGGATAATTATTATCAAAGTTTAATATATATATATATTATACATAAACACACATGTATCCATATATGCACTCATATGTACGCACTTTGGAGCTTTTTCTCCATACTTGAAGGAAAAAATACCTCATGAGTTTTTCTTCACTGCAAATTCATGAGTTATTAAAAAAAGTTAATCATTTATTTCATTTGCACCATGTCGTCAATATAGTCCAGAAACTCAGTATTTATGGTTGGTTTAAAAAGAAACAAGGAATAGAAGGGAAGAAGGGACTCTGCTCAGTTTTTTGTTTATTAGTCAAAGAATATGTTATGTTCATGTTTAATAACAAATGTATGCTTCTTAAAAGATAGATAGCTTCTTCATCATCATCAGTCTTATTATATTTCCGTATTTATAATTTGTATACATTCATGATATAGGTGTCATTTACGTTTTTAATGCAGTACAGTTTGTTAATATATATGCATCCTTACTATTTCATGTTTAATAAAGCTCATGATACATGAAGAACATCTCTCTAAAATATGGAAACTTTATGTTACAACCAAGGGATTCCAAAGATTTATCTACTGTATAGTTGGATTAAAATTACTGGGCTATTTCATCATTAAATTATTCACATTACTTTTTTAATCACAGAGATAATAAGTTATAAGAAACAGTTGAAGAATCATATCAAGTAGGCGTGTGATTTGGGACCTACCATCCATAATATTTTCTAATTTTTCTTGTCCTTGTTAAATCATCTACCTCTTGGTTTCAATTTATAACAGGCTGAGGTTTATTGTTTTTTATACTATTACTTATTTAGTGCATTCAATAACATAGTGTAGCATTTATTGAGGGCTGTTTAATATTTAATATGTAGTTGGAAATAAAAAATGCAAATTGTTGCTTAAAATTAATTTATTAGTATTGAATATCTTATAAAAATAACTAATTTTATCCTGATAGCGACATTACAGAAGTAACAGTGTGAAGCGATTTGATTGGTTTTTGATGTAACTCGCAAGTATTGATGTGTTTTACTACCATCTTCTATTTTAGTATGGATAGGAATGGAATTTATATTGAGCAACTATCAGTAAATAACATGATAAAAATCATGTTACTTGCATGTATTGAATTTGTACACTTTGCTTCTTCTCCAGAATTTTTAATTGATTTTTGGAAGTAATTTTGTTTACTTAAATAACATGAGTAAACAAATAATGATTACTCTACCAATGAGAAATTTAGCAATCTCATATTTTTTTCTTACTCTGAAAGACTAAGCTGATCCACAGGTTTAGATTTTGAGGCATAGTTATGAAGATGTGTGATGATTATCTTTTACTTCAAAAGTTTAATAAATTATCATTATGAAAGGATGGTAGAAAGTTTTGCTTACGATTTTATTTCTTAAAATGTTTGTACTCTTTTTTAATCTTTTTTTAACAATTAAAAACAATTCAGTAATGGTTATTAAAAACTTAAATACAGATATTACTGAAAGATATTTGGGCATATGCAGTTACTCTAAAGTAGCATGCAGAATATTTAGATGATCTGTTCTAAAATTAAAACTAACAAAATAGCATCACTTTTTTGTAGATTTTTTTAACGAAACACCTTGCTTTATAAGTATTTTTATTACCTTCTAGCAGATGTATCATTTCACAGTCACATAATTTCTTTTGTCTAGTTAATGACACCTTTTCTCTAGCATATTACCCATTTTTTACTACTTGAGTGAACTAGTAATTTTGGATTTCCTATGTGTCTGGCTATCTGCCTATTATTCTCTGATTTCAATTATTTCAATTCTGTCAGTACAACTGTATAAACATAAAAATACAATAATGATGGTTATAATGCAACACTCACATAATAATGAACCCAAAACTCTTTGAAATAACCAGGTTTTCACAAGCTTACCTTTAGATACAGAAGGAAGGACATGTGTTTCACAAAATGTTAGTACTTTGTTTTGATTGTAAAATGGGCATAATAGAACCCAAGTCTTTCTCCTCATTTTCTTTTGCCTTTGTATTTTCTTCCATTCACAAATGTTTCTATATTAATTGAGTAATGGAATTAGACTTCCTGACCAATGATATGGAAAGGAGACATCAAAAGCATTGATGTAATATCCACTTGATCCTAAATACTTGTCATCCATTAAAGAAATGTATGTTCAAATAGTCATGTGATTGGACAAATAAAAGCCACTGTGGATGCTTTCATCTAGGGAAGCAAATTCCCAGATAAGATACAGCATAATTTATCCTGGCTTTCCTCCTCTACTTTGCCTCAGCAACTGCTTTTGCCTGTTTGCTCTCTTGTTATTCTTTTTCTGTTTTGTATTTTGCCTCACTTAAGCTTTACTTTCTTTCATTGAATTATATTTTTATTCTTGATCTGCCTTTAAAACTCAACTCCTGTTTTTTTTTAAAAATATATTACAAATAATGAGAATTCTAATGTCTTTCTTCCTCTAGTTTCTCGTTCTATGCTCCAGTTGAGGCAAATGAAAATTAATAATTTTACTTAGAAATGAGAGAAATTTTGAATTTGAAAGCTAGGCTGAGAAAGATCCACACAAATTGGATCTTTTTGAAATGCTGGAATGGAATGTGAACTGATATATTTTACAACCTACACCCATTATTAAAATAGTACCTGGTGCAACAATTAAATCCTTCTAGCTGGTAGAGTTTAAGAGCATATATTAACATATCCTTAGTTAATTCAGGCATAGGAGCAATATGCATCAAGGAGATCAGTCATGTAACCTGCTTGTAAAGCTGTTAAAACAACCTTTCCTCTTTGTTTCAGTGTAATAAGCCAATATCATCATTGGGCTTTACATTAAGGGAAAGAGAGAACAGCCTAGTGCAAGAAAATTCTTTACCCTCTCATTATTCTCTCTGTTTAAAAACAACAACAACAGTGTTCTGTATAATTATAAGACACACCCTCTTCTTCCGTCCACTTTTCCCCATCTTAGAAAGAGAGACATATTCTTACAAACACAATGTCTTTCTGCACTTCCAGTATTTTGGATCTATTTCAGAGAATCAAAAGAATCGAATTGATGTTCTTTCTTAATTCTTTTTGTATTGAAAGAAAAACATGAAGGAAAGCCTTAAGGAAAGAAATTATAAATATTGTTATGAAATATTTCTATCCAAAATACACTTGTATAAACAAAAATAATACTGTGTTAATATGGCTTTAAAAAATGGAACCAAATTTTGCATAAAACAATTCTTAAATTAAGTTTCTTTGAAGATTCTGTCATAACCTGACAGCTAGTTTTATTTCCCATACCATTAAATCTCAGTTCAGATATATACTCTCTGTGTCTGTTTGTGCGCGCACACACAGACACACACATACACCAGAGAACCCAAGGTATTGAACTTACATAATTTTATTATTCTACTTGAACCACAGGGTAACAATTTCAAATATTAAACTTCTGAGTCTAAATTGATGTTATATTTCCAATGAAAAAACTTTCTGCCAATGAAACTTGCCCAAACTGCCAAACTCAATTTCCACTTGGGTTTCATCCAAATCAATTAATGGTAACCACTGAAATTTATGAAGATAGTTTTTGTAATGAATTTCATCATATTTGCCATCCTTAATTTATAGTCTACAGTTGTTTTTCTTTTTTCACAATAAAGCTACATTACAATTAGCACTATTTATAAATTAACCGTGCCTATAACCTTAAGCATCAAATGCTCTTGAAAGCCTGTAGTAAATGTAGTCCCCCCCCCAATAATTCCAAAAATTGTTATCAGATTGTAATTTTTAATGTGGCCAATGGGTGGCTGTAATTAAATACACAACTGGTGAGCTGTCCCACATTACACTATATTTAATTTTTAGTAAGTCTAAATATAAATGTAATCTAATTTAATTTCTCTCCTGGTCCCAGTTATAATCCCTAGCATATGACTTAAAGGCCAAGTGAAACCTTCACTCTAGAAGAAGCTAGGTACCCCTGGTTCAAAGTAATTTCTTCTTCCTTTAATACCTTGAAGTGGCTAGATAATTACATTTGCTCCAAACTATAATTCTAAATATAAAGGATGAAGCAGAACTTTAGGTATTGAGCAGGTTTACCTTATTTCTGCCATTTCCAACTTTCAAACCTTAAATGTTATAGATATATAATCAGTAGCATTGTATAATAGACCAACTGAGCATTGTTGGATTAATTTGGATTAGAGTAATATAATTAATGAATTAAGTTGTCAGTCCAGAGGAGATGCCTGGAGAAACGTCTTGCCCAGTTATCTGTCAGGAACAGTTTGAAGCTGTTGGATCTGAGGAAGGTCCTTAGGACTATGAGCTCAACCTCTTGCTTTTTAAATCCAAGCCTTTCCTGGGTTGTTAAAATGGTCCAGGGGGTGTTGTGTGAGTTGTTCCTTTATGCTTTACCTCTGAAAGAGGTCTTGGTTTGTCTCCCTCCTCAAGAAGCCAATACTGGACTCCCATCATACTGAACAATTTTTGTCCCGTATCTAATGTCCATTATTGTGAAAGGTGTTGAGCAAAAGCTTCTGAAGAACCTTGCAGGAAGTGGATTATCTGTGTATCCTTTTCAGTCAGGATTCAGACCTGGGAAATGACATGGAAGCCTATGGTGAAATCTAGCTGGACCTATCCAGCTCATGCGAACTGGTAGCGCCAGCAGCGGGAGGCTCCACCCACCCACCAGGATGTCATTACATCCTGTTTTTTGACCCTCTGGGCATGTGCAGAAGAGGTGTGTGTGTAGCATATTCCTGTTCCTGAACTGGTAGCAAAGGTAAGTGGATTTCACTGCTGATGGAAGCGGCATTGGTCACACTTTTGGATGATCTTTTGAAAGGGTGGAATGGGGGTTATGTATCCTTCTTTGTCCTACTTGACCTCTTGGTGGCTTTCCCATCCTTCCCGTCAGCTCAGAGCATTGTGGGTGGGTAACGTGGTTTTGCTGGTTCACCTCCTTTCTCCAGGGTCGAATCCAATCAGTGGTGACTGGGGAGAAGAGGTCCACCCTCTGCCTCTACTATGTGAGTTGCCACAGGATTTGGTGCTCTGTACTCTTCTATTTAATATCTACATGAGACCACTTGGTGAGCTCATCCATTGCCATGGGGTAAGATATTAAATGATGCTGTGAATATGTTATCCTAGTGCTGAAGGTTGTGTAGGTCTGGATGGGGAACAAGAGTCTAGCTAAACTCTGGCAAGACTGAATAGCTTTGGGTTTGGAGCTTATTGGTTCTAGAATGATCCTATCTTTGATAGAGCTGAATGAGGTGACACTGCCCCAGGTGGACCTGGTGTGCAATCTGGGGGTCCTCCTAGTTTCTTTTTGCTTGAAGAACAGGTGGTAGATGGGGCTAAGAGGGCCTTTGCAATGCTTTGTATTCTGTGCCAGTTATGCCTGTTTCTAGATCACTTATGCTGAGTTGCCTAGTCAACAGATTGGACTACTGTAATGCTCTACATGAGGCTGCCTTAAAGAGTATGTGGAAACTTCAACTGATGCAAAATGCAGCTCCAGAGGCAGTTGTGGGGGCTCCCATCTCTGCACCAGGAGTGCATTGACTGCCAGTTTGCTTCTAGGTTCAATTCAGGGTTTTGGCCTTTATCTTTAAAGCCCCTCATGGCATGAGACTGGGTTAGTTGAGGGATTGCCTCTCCCCAATTATATCAGCCAGTCCCATTAGACCTGCAGAGAAGGCATGCTGCAGGTACCTCTGCTAGGAATTAAATTAAATTAGTTCCAGATGAGCCTTCTCTGCCGTGGTGCCCATCTTGTGGAACATTCTCCTTGTAGCTAACTGAATTTTTGAATGACAAATGGTAGTTTCTAACACTGGCAACCCTCTTTACATGATGTAAATCATATGGTATCTTTCTTAAAACCGGAAAAATTATTATTATACTGTATTTTTAAAGGGGGTAAATAAACCCTTTCAATTATTGATCATTTTGGAAGCTTGGCAGTTGGCTTGCATTTGTGAATGATTACAGCATCCTGCAATCACAAAACTGCGATTTGTGACCTTTTTTTGCTATTTTTGGGGGAAAAATGATTGTAAAATCAACAAATCAAGTTATATGTTGACTCCCTTAACGAACACAACAACTGATGACCAAAATTCCAGACTCAATTGTGATTGTACATTGAGGATTACCTATAGTAATTGTTTGTTTGTTTGTTATTTGTTTATTTAGTATATGGCCTAATTTTGCAACATCTTGTTGAAGTATACATTGGTTCACTATCTGGGACTTTATATTCATTGTTTGTTGATTTTCATTTGGTTTTTAGTGTTTCTGAATATCAGAAAAGATTATGATGAGAATTGAAGCAATCTTCTCTGGCTAGGCACCTCTTGTTGCTCATTCAGCAGATATATATTAATATATAGTCAGGTGGTTAGGAGTAATCTCCAGGGCCAACAGTACAAAACAATTCTCACATAATATAAGAGAAATATGAGGTATGCATTGTAGCTTTTTTGCTGTGAACATATTAATTAAGAAATGTTGATTAAGCCAATAATCCCTCCTCCCCAAATTTGCCAATGAATCAGTCCCATCCCTATTATATGCTAATAATACAGCCCTCTTTCCTGAGATTCTGTTCATCTGAGAAAAGCTCTCTTCGCACTTCTGAATAAAATCTGGATAGCTACTGATAAATCCTCAAAAATCTAAAGGTCTGACTCTGTTGATTTGCCTACTGATCAACTAAGGCAAAACTGATGGGATTAAGTCAGTCATTCAGGCAAGTTGATTACCCAGTTAGTGAAATCAGCAGATAAATCAGTAGAGATGGACTGATTTCCAGGTAGAATCTATTAAAACATAGAACACAAGGGAGGAGCAGTTACAGTGGGATTGGCTGGAAAATAGCGGAGCTCTGCCGAGCTCCATGAAAACCAGCCGGTTTTCTGTTTTCTGGAAACTGTTTTTCTGTTTTCTGGAAGACCCTATGGGGTCAAAGCCGCCCTGGAGGGGTGGTGAAGGAAGGACAGGTGCTTCGTCGATCATGAGGAAACCTCAATTTCCTCGTTGATCCAATGAAATCTTTCCCGAATGGCAGCAGGGGCAACAGCTATTTTGGCAAGTCACAAGCTGTGACAACTGGGACAATAAGATTTGTGCTGGAGCGATTCGTAGACAGAGCATTGAAATTGGGTGAGATTATTTCCAACTTCTCCGTATTGGCTGGAGACATCAGCCAGAATGGGTACAACTCGCCTATCAGCGAAGGACCGAGCCTGTCAATTTT
>JANHFM010006944.1:9356-25215 GCA_032468115.1 Grayia smithii
CCTTTATTTCTTCTTTTTTAGCCCAGCTGTGCTCTTTAGTGGATTGCCGCACCTCAGCTGGGCTAAACTGCTCTGTGCTTGCGCAGAGTGCTTGTTTTGAGCAGATTGCCGCGCTACAGCTGGGAAACAATCCAGTGCGCATACACGGAGCACCCGCAAAGTGCGTGCATGAAGAGAACCGGTGGTAATACCGGTTAGAACCCACCACTGAGTGTTACGTATCATTAATTTATTGAGATGAGAACTGGGCAAGCACACATAGCTATGTTTATATGAGATTCCAATTTTTTTAAAGTTTTCTACTATACTACTGTACTCAAAAATAGAAATTATTCATGTCCCTGCTGTGCGATTTTATACACAAAAACCTGTGCTTATTTGATGTTCCTTTGTGGTTACTTTATGTTGTTCTGTGGAATAGCCTTGAAAAATACTAAACAGTCGTTTGCGGTTTAATCTTTATAACCTTTCCTTAGCCTTGCTACATTTTCATTCTTTCTTCTCTGCAGAAAGAGCACATGGGGGAGAGGGGAGAAATTACAACCAACAATTCCACGCGCATCATCCTGAAGAAGAAGATAAAAAGAAGTTGGCCAACGAAACGGAATCAAAAGGTTTGGAGAGGAAGCAACTCACCAACGGAATAAACAAAAAATTGATTTTCCCATGTGCTCCCGTTCAAGACTTTCTCACCGAGCAAAAGCATCGAGAAAAAAAGAAGAGAAAATGTGCGGGGAAATACTTGAAAGCATGCAAAGACAGATATGATGTAAGCAAACCTTACAGGAGTCACCTGATGGGAGAAAAATATCCCTGCAAAGAGGTGAAAAAATATTCAGATCGGACTTTCTCTACATGCGGAAGCATCAATGTGGAAGAAAAGCTATTATATAGGTGCAGGGAATGTGGAGAAAGCTTCAGCAGCAACTGTTCCCTCGTTTCCCACCAAATAACCCATGCAGGAGTGAAACCCTATAAATGCACAGATTGTGGAAAGAGCTTCAGAAAAAGCAGTTACCTTACTTGTCACCGAAGGATCCACACGGGGGAAAAACCCTTCAAATGCATGGAGTGTGGGAAGAGCTTCAGCAAGAATAGTTCCCTTACTTACCATAGAAGGATCCACACAGGGGAGAAGCCCTTTAAATGTGTCGAGTGTGGAAAGAGCTTCAGCAAGAACAGTTCCCTGACTTCCCATATCAGGAGCCATTCAGGGGAGAAGCCGTATCGATGCCTGGAGTGTGGAAAGAGCTTCCGGTGGCACAGTCAGATGACTTCCCATAAAAGGATCCACACAGGGGAAAAACCCTACGAATGCAGGGAGTGCGGGAAGAGCTTCAGCACGAGCAGCAGCCTCACTTCCCATAAAAGACGCCACTCTGGCGAGAAACCCTACGAATGCCTGGAGTGTGGAAAAAGCTTCCGGGGTAGCAGTGCCTTTGCTTCTCACAAAAGGATCCACACCGGGGAGAAGCCATACAAGTGCACGGAGTGTGGGAAAATATTCCGAAAGAGCAGTTCCCTTGCTTCCCATAGAAGCATCCACACAGGGGAAAAACCCTACAAATGCTTGGAGTGCGGTAAGAACTTTCGGGAAAATGGATCGCTGACTTCTCACAAAAGGATTCACCGAGGGGAGAAACCCTATAAATGCACGGAGTGTGGGAAGAGCTTTAGCCAAAGCGGCAACCTGATTTCCCATAGAAGGAGCCACTCAGGTGAGAAACCATATAAGTGTAGGGAATGCGGACAGAGCTTTATGTGGAATAGTCAGCTTACATCGCACAGAAGTCTCCACACGGGGGAGAAACCGTATAAATGCACAGAATGTGGGAAGAGCTTCAGCGATATCAGTCACCTGACTTCTCACAAAAGGATCCATACGGGGGAAAAACCATATAAATGTGCGGTGTGTGGAAAGAGCTTCAGCCAAAACAGTTCCCTGACTCTCCACGAGAGGATTCACACTGGGGAGAAACCATATAAATGCACAGAGTGTGGAAAGAGCTTCCGTGAAAAGAGATCTCTTCATTCCCACAGACTGATCCACACTGGGGAGAAACCGCATAAATGTACAGAGTGTGGAAAGCACTTCCGCGAAAAAAGATCCCTTCGTTCTCATAAACTGATTCACACAGGAGAAAAACTGTATAATTCCTTGGGCTGCAGGAATGGTTTTAGAAACAGAAATTCTCTTATTTCTCATCAAAGTATCCACTCAGGTGAGAACTCATAGAAATATTAGCTTTACTTGGTTCCATCCTTATGTCTCTTCATGGCCTGAACTATGCAAAGTTCTTCCTCTGACCTCTGAATTCAATTTGTACACTGCCCAACTCAACGATTCGGCGAGATTCTCAAGAAAACAAAATTATAAAACTATAAAAACAATGCAACCATAACAGAAGAATAAAGGTAAAGGTTCCCCTTGCACATATATGCTAGTCATTCCGGACTCTAGGGGGCGGGGTTCATCTCCGTTTCAAAGCCGAAGAGCCAGTGCTGTCTGAAGATGTCTCCGTGGTCATGTGCCTGGCATGACTAAACACCAAAAGTGCACAGAACACTGTTACCTTCCCACCAAAGGTGGCCCCTATTTTTCTACTTGCATTTTTTACGTGCTTTCAATCTGCTAGGTTGGCAGAAGCTGGGACAAGTAACGGGAGCTCACCCCATTATGCGGCACTAGGGATTCGAACCGCTGAACTGCCGACCTTTCAATCGACAAGCTCAGCATCTAAGCCACTGAGCCACCGCGTCCCCCTAAGACCTTATTTAGGGGATCCCAAGATCCAAAAAATAGACACTGAAACAGTATGCTGTTGTTCCAATATTCATTACACAGATTTGAACTGACAAGATTCCGAGATAACTTAGACAAGATACTTATTTTAAAAAATGTTCGTTCAAAAAAACAACAACCAACAACAACAGTAAGTGGCTCAGAAAAGCTGGCATTTCACAGAAGAGGAAGAACAGGTGCGTTTTCACAGACGTCATCTTGTGTATCTGAGTTGTTGACAGTATTGTTCCTTTTCAGGTCATAGAAAAAGGTTGGCTGTTACTGCCTCCAGTGACCATCTTTTGAGACATGAAAAGCTGGGGCATGTCATTTTGATAGTTCACATCAGATATAAACCACGTACGGTTGGACAAGCATCTAGGGGCTTTTTAATATTGCAATAGTCCCTTTTTCAGCATTTCTTCATTTAACCAATAGGGATAATATAGATCTTGATTTTAATATATTCCTTTGAACTACCAGAGAGTCATAAAGGGAAAGCTAATACTTTTTATTAGTCTGTCATTTTAAAGAGTGAAATAACAAGTAAAAAGCACTTCTCTTATCTGTACCATTTTTTCTCATTCTCTGGGAACATTTTACTAATCACTTTTGTCTTGCTCAGTGTATATGAACACAACAGTTTTCCTTTGTTCAGGCAAGCAACTCCCTAATGTTTACTTGGTTTGGAAACATTAGACTGAATAAAACCTATTCACTCTGTTCAGAAGCCCTTGCCAAACCAATAAAGGTAGGTAAGCAATCAACGTGTTCTGAAAATCAATTATGCCCTTCCTGCACTATTGTTGAATGTTCCAAATCCATTGAGAAGTGTTCAGTGTAAACTTTTAAGGGGTATAATGACTAAATCTGCCTTGCCCATCCTGAGGGAAAAAAATGAAAAACAAAACTAAAAATCCTCCAAGGGGTTGAGATAGCAGGTGGCAAAAGGCCCAAGCATCTTTACATGTTAGGTTGATTTTGATGTTTAGTATGATGTTACCATCTGCTTGCGTAATTTACTGATGTTTATTTGCTTAGTTTATTATGATTTTTAATTGCTGTGTTACGAGCCACCTTCATCACCTTTCCATAAGAAGATAGGAGTACAGTATATTGCAACTCAATCATTCAGATGGGAGAGTTTCCTGCAGACCTGCTTTTCCATGGGAAATAGCACTGGGAGACTCTTTTCCAAATGGGAACAGTGCAGATAGACCTCAAGATTCAGAACCAATTGGCTCACAATGTCATTTCCCTAGTAGAGAGGCATTTGCATCTCAATGGATAGTTAACAATGTTGGGAACATATTTTCTTGGTGGAATCATAGGGCATTAAATTCTTAATAATTTACATTGAAAAAATGATCATGTGGAAAAAAAAGCCCTGTAGTTACCAGAAGGTTGGTCATAGTTTAATTTGGGTGGGGTATCCTTCCATTAGATCTTTTCCACCTAACTTTATACAAAAATGTTTGCACATCTATCTATATAATTAGTAAGGTAAAAGGTAAAGGTTCCCCTCACACATATAAAAATAATAGCTCTCAAAAGAAACCAGCATGGCTGCATAAAGAACTTTCTGACAAATTGAAAGACAAAAAGGTATAAAAAGTGGAAAGAGGGGCAAGTAACTTGTTAATTCCACACTAAAGATTCACTACCATTATTTTATTAGTCACTGTTCTGAGGAATTTTGGAGATTAATCTGTTTCTGGATATTGAAGTAGACAAGAAGGAGATTCCTATATTTTATTTAGCAAAGTTTTGTTCATTTGGGGAGTTGTAAAAATGAAGATACAGCCAACTAACCAACCAATAAATCAATAATATTTATTTAGTCAATTACCAGCAAATTTTAAAAGAACAAAACGAGCAAAAAAAAAAAGCTTGATTGAAAAGTGAAGATTAAACATGTTCTCTAGCTCTGAGTTAGCTTGTCATGCATTCCTTCTCTTCTCTTCTCTTCTCTTCTCTTCTCTTCTCTTCTCTCTCTCTGTTTCTATGATTTCTTTGGACTAAGCCCCATTCATTCTTATTTACCATTTTACAGATAACATGGTCACATAGATAAATGGAGCACCTTCTTCACCATAATTCCTATGAAAGTTATTTTATTCAATTAAAAATATTTCAGTGCCTTATTTCTTCTTAGCCCACACATTTTTTCTGGGGAAAGCTAGTTTTCCACACACTGTCAAAACAACATAATCATCAGAACAACAACAACTCAAATTGAGTATGACATGTTGTTTAAGGGGCATCACTTTGTGTGCTTTTGTGTGTAGTATATATATTTATATTTCAGTGGACCATTCAGAAACTGATCAGTAATTCCCCCCCCCCAAAAAAAAAAAACTGGGTGAATTTCTTCTGAATCAAATGGGTAAAGTATTGACATGGTGAAAACAAGCATGTCAGTTCCAATAATATATAAAAGAATTGTATGTGTGTGAAGTTTTCTCAACTTACATTCAGTTGTGTGTGGGCTGTAAATGTGTCCTAGGCAGCAATTTCTAGCCAGTGTGATTGGGACGAATGTAGCAAAATAAGAGATAGAGAAGAGAAAAGCTTTTCCTTATTTCCCAGAGGAATTGGAAACTGACAAGGGGCTTCTCCTCTTTCTGGCTTAGACTTTTAGGTTAGGGAGGGGGAAGAGAACTTTGGCTGGTGCTGAGAAGGACAAGTTTTTATAGCTTCCTTTGAACCTTATCTAAAAATGACTTTTTATGATTGCTTGTGGGCTTGGAAAGAATTGGATAATTCACAACTTTGCTATCCTGGAATGATGGCTGGCATTGATACACACTTATATTATACTTTCTGTGAAGCAGCAAAGACAAGCATTTTAAAAATTACGTTCTAACTTTGATTTCTCTCATTTGTTATCATTGGTAGCTACTGACATTTAGTTTGCTCTACATTAATAGAAATTTCAGCTTGATGAAGTGATGAAATATTATGCTAATGAACTGACTGCATGGGAAAGATGACAAATAACATTATTTTGTTGAATGTCTAGAAGGAACCGGAAAACAATAGTTGAACACATTCTTAGATACATGTGGTCCGTGTTCAGAAAATTCAGATGACATTATAATATATTGTGTCGCTTCCTTTTCATTCCTATAGTTTAAAAAACGGCTATGATCAAACTTGTATAAGAATTTTAATTGTGATATAGCAATTTCAAAGATCAAATAATGCCAAATTGTGGAAGCTTTGGCTATTGTTAATGAGAAGAGAAATGTGCTTGATGATCTTAAGGAGAAAAAAATTTGGATGTGGGACACATAAACCAATTATGTATTGTCCTTACCTAAATATCAAAAAAGTATAGATTGCTCTTGTCTCCATGTTAATAACCAGGCTGCCTTCCCAATAAAGTACATATTACATTCCTCACATCAGTGAAAAGGTTAGGGATGTTCCCCTGGACATTTAAGTTTCTATACATATTCCTCACATTACATTTGAGAGAACACGCTGAGGTGTGGAAAGAAATATTACTTTATTGGGAAGGCAGCATGGTTAACATGGAGAGAAGAGCAACCTATACTTTTTTGCCAACTTGCTGTGGCCAACTTGCCATGATCAATTCATTGTGGCCAATTCACCATAGGCCAATTTACCATAGCCAACTCACCACAGGACAACTCATCATGGGACAATTTGCCGCAGAACAAAAGTTACACTAATATTGAAGAAATAGTGGAAAAGATGTCAAAGAAGAGATAAAATAAATGTGAAAGACAACAATTAAAATAACTTTTTAACCATTTTAAATAATTAAATTGAATTCTTGAATTGTCCCGCAGCAAGTTGTCCTGTGGTGAGTTGGCCATAGTGAGTTGGCCATGGCAAATTGGCCATGATGAATTGGCTGTGATGAGTTGTCCAATTCCATCCCTGCTTCCCTCCATTTCAGCTCAATATTGGTATAGTGCAAAGGTCTGTGAGTTTGGTGATTTTCAGATTATTAAGTGTGTGGGGAAGAATCATATACTGAATGCAAATGCACTGGGAAATTCAGAGTTTATCACCTCTTCTTGGATTAATTTTTTTTTTTTGCATCATCTTTTTTTAGGACTTATCATATTTTTGTGTACTTGCTTTTGGAGGTTCAAATCCAGTTTTACTGATTCCTCACTTCTCATTACTTACAAAAAATAACAGAACATTAAGATGTAAATACAAGGCCCCCTCTGTTTTCTCTGTGACCATCATTTGCCTGCTCTTTCTCAAGAGATTGATAACCTGAGGGCCATTCATCATAGTATCAGAACATCCTGGTTTTCAAGGAAGACATTGATTCATCTATTATTTGTCAGCAGTTAAAATAGCTAAGGAGTCTGAGAAAATAAATGCCTTTTATTTCATGCAGGTTTGCTGGTTATTGCTATTGCATTGAGGAGGAGGAGGAGGAGGAGGAGGAGGAGGAGGAGGAGGAGGAGGAGGAGGAAGAGGTGGAGAACTCTAAGTGGCTTATTCTGGATTGAAACTATTTGTGAACATGATGGAATTGGAATCTTATGACAAGACTTCCAAGAGAGGAATGGCAAACTAGTATATTTCCAAACAAGTAAAGATTATGATTGCAGCAAAACCCAAGAAACCAGTGAGTAAATCAGTCCTGTGGAATTTCTCTGGATAAGGAGAGGATAGGAGATCACCCATATGTGCTCTTTGTGAGCAACGTATGCCAAAATTTCCAAGGTAGGAATGGCAAATGATACATTTCCAAATTGTTGGAGATTATGACTATAGCAAAGACCAAGGGATTGGCAAATAGGTCTGTCCTATCTTCACCCATATACAGTATGTTCCAAATGGTTGTTCCTTGAGAGGAGACTGCAAGACACTGGTTTTCTTGCTGTTTGAACACCAAGAGAAAAATTTAAGTCATCATGCTCTCAACTAGAGCTGAGTTTGCTAACCTCTCTTTATAAGCATTTTCAGAAATTATCTATTTAACTATTTTAAGACTAATAAAGATCTTGAAATGCCATGATTGAAAAACCACCTTAATAAAGTTTACCTTCATTCTTGAATTATAGAAAACAATCTCTAACCTTAATAATTTAAAGAATTGGAAATAAATGGCAAAAAGCTCAATAAGACTTTGGTCCAAGAAAGTTACAAAGGAATTAAGAGACCAGCTTAGAATATTAGGAATTTTATTATAAGGTTTTGAAACACACACACACACAACACACACACAGCTTTCCACATATACAAAATTATTTTGTCTACCATAAATCTTAACAGAATTTTGAGCCTTTGTGATGTTAGAATTTGGACAGTAGAGGGGACTAAAGATTTTAGGTAGAAAAGAAAAAGGAAAAATGTGAAAGCTTGGTTTTGTTTTGTATGAGAATTTATAAAATAACAAAAAATATTATGATATACATTGGAAATATTTCAGTAGATTTTTGAAGAATGGATCATAAATCAGTAACCACAACATCAGGATCTGATAGGAAAAAATATAAAGTTGGCTTCTTTGATCAAGGTTAAAATAAGACATGTTTCTGTGAGGCTCTGCTAATCCTTTAGGGCTTTTTGCTAACACTGGGATTAAATGATGATTTATGAATTTCCATGTGTATAAGGGATGGGTTATGAAACAAAGAAATATTTATTTGTAACCTTATAAGAGGTGAAGAGTTATTAAGTTTGTTTATACTTATTGTGATGAAGATCAAAAATTCCTTCTTTAAATATCTTTTTAATTTCTTTTTTTTCTGTTTGGTTATTCCTTCTTTTCACACCTTTTCTTTCTTTCTATGTATCTATCACTTCTTCTTCAAGTTTAGCTTATATTTGATTTTACTATTACAACTAAAACTTCAGTATAGTAAACTTATTTTTAAAAAGTAATTGCAGCTTATACCATGAGTTCCCTTAAAAAATCCATTAGACAATTCCATTATGCAAAATTGAAATGTCCATTTTTAATGCAACAAACATGCTTCCTAATCTGATCATTGTTTGCTGTGATGGAATAATGTGATTCTTTTAAAGAAGAAAATGAAAAAGGTACAGTTATTATCCATATATAGAATTCATTTCACAATAAGCTACGGAAAACATCTGAGCACATTCAGGGTTTCTTTTATATAATAATCCATAATTTAAACTATTAATGAATTTCTAATATAGTTTCTGTATGAATTCATTGTCCATAATGCCATGCTTAATTTCCATGGTCTACTCCTGCAATTTTAAAATCAGTCTCTCTCTAAACAGTAATTCAAGCAAAACCTATGTTCTGATACTTCCATTAAGTTTCTAAATTGCCATGACCACATAGCTTGAATACATTACATGAACCATAAACAAATATAGTTTTTGAACCATAAAGTACAATATATACTTTACATTTTGGTTACATTTTATATACTAGCACAGATTTAGTTAACTTTAATTTGCAGAGGGTTTGCTTCTCTATTTTCACCAAAAGAAAACCATGAAGCATAAAATATAGATGCTGTATCTAAAATTATCATTTTTTATTGATTGGATACTAAAGTTTATCTCATAATCAATGTAAAAGAGAAGACTCATCTAAATCTCCTTTTCCCATCTAAATTGTGTCTTATTGCACTGAACCCACTTAAGGTATGTTTGGGTGAGGGCTGGGTTCTACTTACCTTTACTACCGGTTCTCTTCATGCTCCATGCATGTCTAACATCCCCACAGAAGAAGAAATAACTCAGAAGATTTACGCCTGTGCGGAAATGGACTGTCTAAGCTTAGAATTGAAAAATAAAAAGGATTCAGAATACTACACTACTTGGTCAAAATTCTATGACTGGACTGCTAAACGATAAATCATCAGAGATAACAGAAAGGAAATAACTTATGGACTGATAACACGCAACTAGGGACTTTATAAATGTAACTGATCTTATTTTTCCTCTTTTGGATTATTTGGACTAATAGAAACTGACCATAACTATAAGAGGACCTTACAATGTATATCTAGGGAGAACCCTGTGGACCGACCTACGTCTAAGATTTTATTTTATTTTACTTTATCTTATTTTATTTTTCTAGATTTTGTTTTTTTTCCTTTTTGACGTATGTGTTTGTCATGAGTGTTGTTTGTTTTGTACTGTTACTTCAATAAAAATCTATTTTATAAAATTTAAATAAATAAATAAATAAATAAATAAATGCTGAGTTGGAAGAGAAAGTGCTAAAATTAGAATTGAATAATGAGTCTTATTTAAGGTTCCAAAATATAGAAGAAACGAAGGATGAGGATTTAGGTGCCCTAATGTTGGAAATAATAGCTGGGATTCTACAAAGGGACCAGCAGGAGGTAATAACGGAGCTTGATGAGATTTATAGAGCAAATACCAACCACGCAAGGAAATTTGGTCTCCCAAGGGAAGTGCATGTTCGCTTCGCCAGAAAAAAAATTAGGGATATAGTATATAGAATCACCAGACAAAATATGGTCAGTTACAAAGGCAGAAAAGGAATGTTGGTTCTTACCTGATACGTCTCTTCTCGTTGGCTGGAGACATCAGCCAGTCTGGGTATAACTCGTCTATCAACAGGAGGATCGAGCCTGTCAATCAAATTCTTAGTCCCACCTCCTCCTTGGAGATCTCAGTTTCAGTGAAGGACTGGACAGACTCGGCATGTTCGACCAGAAATCAGAGGAAGAAAGAGAAACAGAAAAACAAGGAAACAAAGGCCCCATAAACCTCAGACCAGACCCCACCTGGGTGGGCCTTGCTGATGTCTCCAGCCAACAAGAAGAGATGTATCAGGTAAGAACCAACGTTCCTTCTCCGTTGTGGCTGGAGCCATCAGCCAGTCTGGGACGTACCAAAACTACCGGTCCCCAGATGGGAGGGAACCAGTCTGGTCCACTAAAGGAGGGGCCGCAACCACCCGCTGTAACACCCTCCGGCCGAAGGATGCATCAACCGAGGCAAACTGGTCCAGTCAATAATGCCGGATGAAGGGGGATGGAGAGGACCAGATGGCCGCCCGACAAATCTCCAACCACGACGCCTGTGAAGCCCAGGCGACCGAGGTAGCAGCACTGCGGGTGGAGGGAGCAGTAATGTGCGGAGGGCGAGGCAAGGAATGACTATCATAAGCCTTGGTAATGGCAAGCCTAATCCAACGCCCTACCGTCAATGGAGACACCTTAGCACCCAAGGACAAAGGATTAAAGGAGACGAAAAGCACCTCCGATCTCCGGAAGGGAGCCGTCCTCTTAATATAAATTCTGAGGGCCCGACGGACATCCAAGCAGTGCCACCGTCTCTCCAAATGATGAGTCAGAGAGGAACAGAAAGTAGGCAACACCAACTCCTGCATCCTATGGAAGACAGAATTAACTTTGGGCAAGAAGGCCGGATAAAGCCGGAAAACCACTCTGTCATGATGAAAAATACAAAGATCACTACGGATGGACAGGGCGGCCAACTCCGATATCCTCCAGGCCGACGAGATAGCCACAAGGAACGCTACCTTGCAAGTGAGAAAGCGCAACCCCACCGTTCGTAGCAGCTCATAGGGATCCTCTGTCAGGGAATCCAATATGAGCGACAATCCCATGAGGGATAACGATGCAAGACCGGTGGCACGATGCCACCCGAATGAATCGCCGAATGAGGGGATGCCACGCGATCGAACTCTGTTTCCCACAGGAAATAACTGAGGCCAGGGCCGCCACCTGTCTGTGCAACGTGTTGGCTGACAGACCCTTACGCAAGCCATCCCACAGAAAACACAACATATTCACAAGGGAAGGAGACATGGGATCAACGGAAGAAGAAAGACACCACCTACAAAAACTCTGCCAGGTGGCCGCGTAGATCCGCTGCGTGGATGGCCGATGGGACGCTTGCAAGATATCAATGATGTCCTCCGGAATGCGGACTCTCCTCAACATGATCCGCTCAACCTCCAAGCGGTCAATTGGAACCACTTGACGTCTGGATGCCACAGAGCCCCCTGGGAGAGGGCATCCTCGACCACGGAGCCACTACCGAAAGAAGCCTGAAGTCTGCAAACCAGAAGCCTGAAGTCCGCAAACCAAGGCTGACGAGGCCAGTGTAGAGCTAGCAGGATTAATTCCACCCACTCCAGGATGACCTTCCGAATCACCCGAGGTAACAACGGAATCGGCGGGAACACGTATAGGAGACCTCGAGGCCACGGACTGCGAAGTGCATCCACCCTCTCTGCCCGAGGACAGGGAAACCAGGAGAAGAACCTCGGAAGCTGCGAATTGTCTTGCGTTGTGAACGGATCCACCTGAGGAGAACCAAAAATGTGAACCAGATGAAGGAAAATGTCCGGGTTCAAACGCCATTCAGCTGAATCGAGCGTGCGGCGGCTTAACCAGTCTGCTGTAGTGTTATCCACCCCTGCTATATGTTCCGCCCGGAGGGACAATAAATGTCGTTCCACCCACAAACCCAACTGTCTGGCTTCAGTCATAAGACTGCAGGAACGTGTGTCCCCCTGGCGATTGATGTGAGCTTTGGAAGTGGTGTTGTCTGTCATAATGAGAACATGGGAACGGTAAACGAAATCGGCCAGCTCACGAAGGGCAAGGTAAACTGCCCTGAGTTCCAGCCAATTGATGCTATGCTTCAAATCCGATCTGGACCATGTACCCTGCACTACCTCAGACTGGAGGTGGGCCCTCCAACCAAACCGACTGGCATCCGTAAATACGACTAATCGCGGGGGTTCAAAGAAACATTCCCCCCGTGACAGGGCCGGGGAAGTCCACCAAAGGAGGGATTGGAGAACTGGGGGCAGAACAATTACCTGCGCTCTAGATGCTCCCCTTCTCGCCCTCTGGAAGGGGAGAAGGAACCACTGAAGGTCCCGGAGATGCAACCTGGCCCAGGGAGTTACCCGAATAGCTGAAACCATCTTACCCAACAAGGAAGATAATAAAACTAAAGGAACCTTTTTCTCCCATTGAACCTTAGAAACTAGTTCCTTAATGCTCTTCTGTCTGTCCAAGGACAGACTAACCCGGCCCACCTCTGAGTCAATAACAACTCCCAGATGGACAATGGAAATGACAGGTTCCAACTGGCTCTTGGACAGATTCACAGTAAAACTGTGAACCTGCAGGCAATCAATAGTGACCTGGATGTCCCTCAAGGCTGCTTCTCGCGAAGAAGCCTGGACAAGAATATCATCCAAGTAACACTGGACCCGAATGGGAATAGAGTGTAAATGGCCCGCCAACACGGCCACCACTTTCGTAAAGACCCGAGGGGCTGAAGACAAACCAAAGGGCAAGGTCCTATACAGAAAATGCTTACCCACATAACAAAACCTAAGGAACGAGCGGAACTCTTTACGTATAGGGATATGGAGGTAGGCCTCAGACAAGTCAATGGAACAAAGAAAATCCCCTTTACGCACTCCGGCCAAAATGGATTGTAATGAGTGCATCTTAAATTTTCTATAGACCACATATCTATTAAGGCGTTTGAGGTCTAAGATAGGCCGCCACCCGCCTGAGGCCTTAGGAACGAGGAAAAGATGAGAATAAAAACCTAATCCCCACTGGTTTGCAGGCACTTCCTGAATAGCCCTGATATCCGAGAGATGCTGAATAGCCTCTTCCATAAGAAGGCATTTGGCAGGGGAATGAGAAACAGGACAAACAATGAAGAAGGGAGGAGGGGAGGAATGAAACTCCAGGACCAGGCCAAAACGGACCGTGTCCCTAACCCAAGCATCAGAAGACGTTAAGTCCCACCGGTCAGTGAACAGGGCCAACTTGGGGACAGGAAGGGGAGGTTTTAACACTGGCGGCGGAAGGACCGCCCCCCCTCGAAAGGGCCGGCGACCAGAGAACGGCTTACCTCTGAGGGATCTGTCAGAGATCCCCCTGTGTCTGGTCCCCGGAGAGGAAAAACGGGGCGAGGCTCTCCCTTCTGGGAATCTGGGCTGGAATCTGCGATAAGGACCTGGGAAACAAGACTCCGCTTCCTGGATACTGCAGCCAAAATCTTACATTTGTCACGTGTCTCTGTTAACAGGGATTGTAACGGATCTCCGAAAAGATGAGAGCCCGCATACGGGGAAGAAGCTAAACGCCACTTGTGGCGAAGATCAGCCGACCAATTGCGTAGCCAAAGCATTCTACAAGCCGTAACCGCCAAAGCCAGTGCATTGGAAGAATGCAACGTGGCGTCTGCCGAAAACTGGAGAGCAGCGATCAGCTTGTTCACATCCTGAATAAGCCTAGAAGCCTCCAGGGGCAAATTAGAACGCAACTCTTGAAGCCAAACCAAGGTGGACCTGTTAACAAAGGAGGCTGTAGCCAAAGATTTGATCGCCCAAGCTGCACCCAAGTGGACCCGTTGAAGGGCCAACTCTAACTTCCTCTCTTCTGGTTTAAGACCCTCCTCAGGGTCCCCAGGGAGAGAAGAGTTGTGACAGAGAGCCGCCACCGGAGCGTCAACCAAAGGAATGTGGAGAAGAGCCTCCAGATCCGCAGCCATGTTGAAAAACCTCTTATCTAATTTGGATGGAACCGGGGCCGCGCTAGGCGCCATCCACTGTTTCTTAATTGCCAACATCACTAAAGACGGAATGGGAACCAAGACCACCGCACTAGTTGGTTCCTCAAACAAGGCTTGAGCACCAGTCCTGGAATCGGCCGAAGGCCCCTCTCCGACTGACTCCGGGCCCAGCCTAGCAGCATTCTTGGCCTTATGAAGAAGAGACCTAAAAAGGGCAGGAGGAAAAAGACCAGTGAAAACCGGCTGATCTGGGACCAGGTCTTCATCCTCAGACAGCTCATTACCAGGAGAGCCAATTCCTTCAAGAGAAAGCAAACTGCCAGCCAAAGGACTCCTTTGAGAGACCCTCTCAAGATCAGACAACTCTTCCAGGTTCGACTGCACTCTCTCTTCAGATGAGGCCCCAGATAGAGAAAGGGAAGCCTAGCGAGGCTTGTCTAACATACCCTTCATCTCCCGGCGAATGGCCTCAGCCACCATCCGCCTTAACTCCTCCGGCAACCCAGTCCGCTGGTCCCTGAGAGGAGATCCATGGCCCGGCGAAGAAGGAACAACAGGAGGGGATTGCACCCCCCAAAGCGCCACAGAGGGAATGGTAGGGGCACAGTCCCTCAAGGAGACCTGGCTTACACTATTGCTGGGGGAGGCAGGACGAGCCTAGTCCCCAGCAGACCGTGCGGCCTTATCACAAATGCGTTGAAGGGCCATGTGACTGCGCTGCTCAAAGGAGTGAGAAGAAAAGGTGCGGGCAGGTTTTTTTCTTCTTACGCGCCAGCTCCAAGGAACTAGGGGCAGAAACTGCAGCCTGAAGGCCAGGGGTTTCAGGCGGATCATCTGTCTCTCCCGTCCTAGGGGACTTACTCTTTGTCTTGGGCATGGCAACAGCAACCCAGAATGTCCCCTCCCAAATTCTACCTTACAAAAATTCATTGGGCTGGAAGTAAAATGACAGCTCTTAGCCAAAAAACAGCTGTGGCCACTCTGTGATATCAAATGATGCAAGACAGAATGGTTGAACTCCAATAATTGAAATAAAATACTAGGGCTATCTCTAAAGAGAATCAACCCCACCATGCTTGTCCAAACTCACAGTCACAGCCCCCTGAGGGCAGGCTATTGAGGCCCCAACAAGAAATGGTGGCAAAAGAATCAGCCCAGCAAGCCAAGCGTACCCAAGATAGGGCAAACGCTTATTCCAAAAAAGTGATCCCACTGCGTGGGAAATCGCTTATACAGCCAAGCGATCCCACAAGGTGGGCTACGCTTATACAGGGGTAGGGCACTGAAAAGCCCCCAAATCTTCACAGCCCAGGACTAAGGCCAACAGACCAGGCAAAAAAAAAAAAACTCTTCCACAGCTAAAAGGCAAAAGAGAAGGGAAGCCAGAACACTGCCGCCGGCCCGGCCTAAAGCCGTCAGCTGAGAAGCGGGGAAAAGGAAAGCTAGCTTGTTCTGTCAAATAGTAGATGAAACACAAGGTAAAATAACAAAACAAAGAATAGGGTGCTTTGTGTGTGAAGCTCTTAGTGAAGACATTTAGTGCTTTGC
>JANHFM010006945.1:55245-68061 GCA_032468115.1 Grayia smithii
ACTCTTTATTTTAACTGGAAAAGTTGGGGGTCGTCTTATACGCCCAGTCGTCTTATACGCCGGAATATACAGTATATGTGATATTTTACCAGTGAATTAACTTTTTAGTTCATGTAAGAATGATCAGAAGCTGATTGCGTTTAAAAATAGAGTTACAAATCATGAATCCCATTTCACATTTCCTTATTTATTAACCTTAAATTTGAAAAATTAAATATTCCACGCTGGTATGAACTAAATGAGAGAGAATCAACAGCAATTCTGATCACAGGAAGTGAAACAAAAAGAAAAAAATGGTTTCTCCTCCTGCTTAAAGATATACTGTAAGTTGTATTTGTTATATTATCCTAGGTTTTTTTAAAGAAAAATATGATTAAATTGATTTAATAAAAAATAATATTCTTGAATTACTTTAAATATATCCAGGAAGGTATTATTTTATTTTCTGATTAACTTTGCACTAAATGCTACAAGTATTGCTCCGTGTAAACAGTCATTTTGCAGGTTTTTTTTAAAAAATTTGCAAGTAATATACTTCTAAATTAATTGAGATGAAAATACCTGTTTCAAATCATAGGTTTGCTTCCTTTGGGGAGAAATGGCTTAAAATGCCATTGCTGCTTCTTTGTTCTTTCTGGCCTCTATTTATCTAAAGTCTAGTGTGTGTATTATCATGAATGAAAAACAGCTCTCAAGGCTGCAAGATACATTTTATAGTAATGTAATGAGATTTTCAATGTCATTTGGGACAGCCCACTGGTCAGAGTGACTGATGGATTTCCTCTGAGTTCTTGTTAAAGGTAATGAAAAGTATACCCGGGAGCAGCCATTCTTAGTGCTACCTGAATGATTTCTCTAATAAATCATCAGTTTGATCCATTGATTTAAGATAACAACAATTCAATGCAGCCTTGGCTTTTTGAATTATTGTATCTTTAAAACAGCCCTCCCAAGCTGCTTTTGTCAGATCTGTTAAGACTTAAATACATTATGGTGTCAGTAGTTCTTTAAATAGAACTACTTATGATATATTTCCAGGAAATGGTAGGTTTAAATTGGCATGTCCATGCTTAATTTTAGATTGAAAATCCTAGGATTGTTGACATGACCAGTTGCTGACAATAGTTGCATTCTGCCATTTTTCTTTTGAAATATTTGGAAAGGAAAAATTATTAAGTTATGTCAAATGTGGAACTATTTTTTTTAAAAAAATATTATGCTGTAGTTATAAAAATGAGGGAAGAAAGAAACCAAAATTTGAAACACTTGTATTTGATTTGTCACACTCTAATCTACAGTAACTAATGGTTTTTATGTTACAGATGTGCTGCAGACTGTTTTGGTCAGGCTTTGTACAACCTAAATAAGTTCATATTTTTAAAAACTCGATTGCAGAATAATATCTAATATTTTTTAAAGCTTAAGGAATGAATTGCTGAGCTTGCATTCTTACTTCAGACAAAGTAACTGGAGTCACAGGAATAATTGCAAGCTATGATAAAGAATTGAGCTGACATAAATTAAGAGTTTAAATGTAATGTTAGGAGAGTTACCTTCCCATTGACTCCTATTTTCTCTCCTAATATAACCAGAAATCTGTTTAGAATATGATACTGATTAGGTCCATGTAATTAGTATTAACCAGTTACTGGAGATGAATGCTTAGTGGATCAAGTCTGATTACTATAAATATTTCTGTATTGGTCTGATCAGTACCAAAATAGTAAACCACCAAAAAATCTTAAATGTGCCAGTATTGAGTCATACCTTGGAAGAAAGTTGGGGTAGAAATATATTATTTTAAATATATTATTTTAATATAAATATATAATATATTAAATATATCCTGTGGAAAGGCTACAATAAAGATTTGTTTAAAAATATTACCATACTAAGCTTTGTATAAAAAGGTGCAGTATGAAAAGGTTCAGGTATGTTTCTTCCTGGGTTTATTTAATACCCAGTGTTTTATTTCTCTCATTAAAAATAATTCAAAATATTTCATAAAAAATAGAACATGCTCAACATTACATTGCATCAAAAATTAGATGTTAAATCATGTTAACATGCCACTATAATACTTCCCATTTGAAGGTAAAAGTACAAGTAAAAGTGTGAAAATTAACGATAACTTTAAAAAAAATGTCCTCCTTTTGTTACTCTCAAGTGACAAGCAATCACTGGAAATCTGAAACGGTATCTGTGAAACTTCTTTTTTGATCTTTATGTCACTGGAAATCTTGGTATAGCTGTTTCATAATTACTTAATACAGACCTTTACAGTAGCATAATGTTGAATTTTTTGGAAAAATTCCACAATTGTTTCAGACATTTTCCTTATACAGGTTACGGTACATTGAGATGTATTTGATTGAGAGAGCATATTTGCTTCTTCATAATTCCCTCTGTTTTTCCAACATTAAAAACAACAACATTAAATTATAATTATTATGCCTCCAACTCCTAGAACTCTAGAAAACCAGATAAAAGACACTAATGATAGTTATAATTTACTGAAGTTAACAATCCAAATAAAACTACTAGTTGGTAGTCAATATTTTTGGCTATTTTTAACTTTAGTTCATTCTGTTAGTGGTTAATTCCATTAACTAACTTTCAAACAATAAGGGTAAAGGACCTATTTCCGGAGCAAATGTTTCTCATTCTGTGTGGTCTTTAGTTCAGATAAAAATACCAGCCATCTTTTTGGTGAAGAAACATGGATGAACATGTTTTTAAAGTGATACTTATCATGTCACTTCCTAATTGACCAGATTATCATTAAATAGCATGAAAACTGCCAACCATGAGTAAGTTGACTACCAGGTGTTTCTGTATTCATAGAACTCAATACAGTAACAGCTTAGACTACCGTGAGAATTGGCAGACTACAATGCTAAAATATCTTCCTTCCTTCACCCCTCTCTTCCTTTTTCTTTTTCCATGTTGAGAAATAGGTTTTTTTATAAGAACAGAAAATCTGATCTCCAAAAACTCTGGAGAGTTATTTATAGAATTAGAGGTACTTTCTGTCCTTTACCTCCTCCATATGTGGATTGCATAAAGTTTTGATTTGCAGAATGAAATGGATTATTCATCATATAAACTCTCATAAATGAATAAAGGAATGTGAACATATCCTATGTTTTTAAAAAAGCAACTCTAAATTGTTCCAATTAGAAACTAACACATTATATTATGGTATATAGATAATAGCGTTATCTATTGTATAAGTGTTTTATCATAAAACATATCCTTTACCAAGTCTTCTGCCATCCATAATCCACACTGAATAGTTCACAACATGTATGTGTAGTGTTTCAGATTCAAGGCAGAAGAGGTGCTGCTTCAGAATGTTTGTAGGTATGCATCAGTGATGGGTTGCTCCCAGTTCTGTCCGGTTCTTAGAACCAGTAGTAAAACCAGCAGGAGGCTGGGTAATCATGGGGCGATCTGCACATGCACAAAAGCGCGCACGAGAGAGCAAAGCAAGCACAAGTGTGTGCTCCTGTTGCGAACCAGTAATATAGGTAAGTGGAGCCCACCTCTGGTATGCACGCTCTACTTCTTGGCACTTTTGTTACAATTTTCCTAGGCCCATAAGGTGGCAGTGTGATCCCTGAGGAGAGGAATATGTGAGATAAAGAGATGCTAAAGGTACAGTAGTAAGCTTTGGGGTTAAGTGGGGTTGTTGATGGTGCCTCAGTATCTCAAACATATATTTATCTCAAACAAAATATATCTCAAACATATCTTTTCCTGGGATTGGGTGCCTATCACATGAGCACCTTTGCAAGCACACCTTCTCTCAAACCACCTTTTTTTGTTTTGCTTTAAATCCAAATAATTGCATGCACAGTCTAAGATGAATAACTGATTCCCCCCCCCATCCCATTTGTGTCGATGACACCGTTTATGGTGCTTCCAGAATGAAAGGATTAGCTGGTGACATCACCATTGCCCGGTGCTCCTTTCATGTTCCCATCAAGAACCTAGAATGAACAACGGGAGCTCACTTCACCATGCAGCAGCACTTGGGTCTCAAGTTGTGGGCGTCAATCCAGTGTCCTAACCATGTGAGCCACTGCACTCCTTGTAACTGATTTCATAGTAAAAACTTTGACCTATAAATATATTGTCATTTTAAAATTTAGATTTCTGTCTATATATTCTTTTGCATAAAGCAAGGATACAGTTTAGAAGTTGTGGCTCAGTATTATATACAATTAGCCATGCTAGCAAAAACTGCTGGGACTCAAGGAACAGCAGCAGATGGAAGCTAAGTTAGTTCTTGCCCTGATTGTATGACCTAGAATGAAAAAGGGCACCACTGGCAGATGATAGGGCGCCATATTGGAAAATCACTCTTTGAGGGAGATGGGCAGTTTAGAAATATGAAATAGATTTAGAAATAGAAATAAACAAAAATAAATACCCTGGAAAACCAGACTCTTGAGTTTAGTTTCTGGTCTGTTTCTGTTATATTTTACAGTGTTTGTAACTGTTGTTTGATCTGCTTTACATTTTGCATGAAATTACCACTGGAAAATTATATCCTGCTGTAGAAAGGTATTAGCCAGATGATGTAAACACTAATGTGTATTAAGCTTTATTTTATTAATAACATACTTCATTACAAAAGTTATGAAAGCGCAATGTTCCTTCTTAATGGGAATTCAGACCCCGATTCTGAAGTGGACTAGCTAGGTAATTATACCTTTTCATGTGCATACCTATCCAGAATCCACACCTGTTCCCACTGATTTCAAATATACAGTAAAAGAAAGTTTTCTTTTTGATCTTGAAAAAAGGGATGAGAGGCACTTGTTGAATTAGGGGATTAGTTTACATGTATTAAGAACTTTAGTGGCTGTTAACTGTTTCTCTTCCAGTACAGTTTCCTTACATAGATCAGTTTACTTGTTTGTGTTTGTTCTGTAAACAGTAAACTTCTTTTTCTTCTTATCCTTTCATATGGGATGTGTGTTACAGGTGTTAGGGAATAGTAGAGAATAGATTATAATTATTTGAAATGCAAAATCCCATTTCTTCATGGAAAACAATCTGCAGCAGAGAATAGTTTAACATTGCAAAGTGGAGGAATAACAACTGTATTTTGTTAAATTTTACAAATTTTACAATTTTGTTTAATTGCAAAATTAGGTAAACTGAGGGCTTTCATTATAAATATATAATTAATGAGGATTCAAGAAAAGATACCTTTTCTGTGGTTGTCCTGTTCTCTGGAGTGACCCCTGCCTGTCCAGTATATGACAGGCCCCAACTTTTAGGAAATCTGCTAAGACCTGGTTCTTCCTCCAGGCATTAGGAGCCAATTGAGTGAGAGTCCCCTTTAGCTTGCTCTCCTTTATTGCTTGGTCACATTTTATATTTGTATATTTTATATGTTTAATGTATATGATTGGATTGGGTTTTTTTTTCTATTTTGTTTTAGTTTATTGTTCATTTTTTACTCTGTATGCCACCCAGAAAGGTCTTATAAATTTAAACAATAAATAACATAGTATATCTGGCATTTTGAAGTTGTCTTTTCATATATTTGCAAATGTTCCTTGGTTCTGTGCTCGTTTCTACATATTGATAACTTGAAAAGTTAATTACATTAACCTTCCATAAACTCAGAAAAATAATTCTTTATACTGCCTAAAAAAGATATTAATTTTTTCATGATGTGACTTACGAATGCATCATGTTTCTGATCAAAGAGTATTGTACTAATTTTTTATCCATTTCATGTTAAGATAATAAACATTAACTCTTGGAATATTTGGACTGAACTTTTAATAATCATGCTGGACAGCATAGTTCCTTCCTCATAATTATTGAAGCCTGACATCTAATTTTTGTTTACTTATTGTTTTCAAGCTATGAGTTGAATCAGTATAGTCTTTAAAGCTGTTGCTAACTCTGATCCTATATCATTTCCTTAATCTTTTCACTCCAAATATGGAAAGGAGATTGATAGAGAAAAGAAGCTATGTATAGACTATTTGACAATAAAGCACACTGAGAATTCAACAAGCTCTTTGAAGGTCAATTAACCAGAAAATAGGCTAAAGACCAGGTTTTCCATTGGATTAGTGACCAAAGAGGATGCCCTGAATAATCAAAGCAGTCTTGGTGTTAGAACACAAAGACAATTATCAGTTCTTAGGGACATACGTTTAATAACAGAATTCTTTGAACCTCAAAGCATTTCAGAAATCTCTTTCTTACTATGGATCATTGATTTTAGTTTATTTGGATGTTATAGGGTTTAAAAAGTTTTAGTTACCATTTTCAGAAGGCAAGTATGTTTATCTAAAGACTTTGGAGTTTATGCTTTATCTTTCTTAATTATCTTTTACAGCACATATACTTTCAAATTCAGTCTCCTTTTAGATTCCTTGAGGCATTTGAGTTTGAAAGCATGTAATAAGATCTTAATTTTATGGGCTTTAAAGTAGAGGTTTAACATGTGTGTTTTTATATGATTCCATCTTTTTCTGCATCATATAATACAATTTTGATCTATTAGATATGCTTGCCAATACATCTTACTCTGTAGTTTGGTGATTCCCAGCCCCCAGATTTGACTATTAGGACAGAACCCCTGTGAACCAAAAAAAAAAGTAAAGTAGTTAGCAGAAAAAACTTGATATACCAGTAGTTTGCAAAAATTTTTACCATGGAAAATAACATTTTATGTGTACTAATTCACAGGAAGCCTTTTTGCATTTTTTTTTTTACTGTGGAAGATAACTATGTGCACTAGTTCATGGGGAACTTCCTTATAACAGGAACTGACATGTTTGCTGACCCTAACTACAAAATTGGACTTGAATCTAATATGCATTCACCCAAGATTAAATTCCAATTAATATATTGAAAACAGGTATGGCCAGATGTCTGCTACGACCTAGCTAAGAGGCAGATGCCATTGGGCTAATAAAACCTAGTTTCATTAAGGAACATTCTTTAAAGCAGTGGGAATGTTACTTCATATAATTTTAACAGAAATTGTATGCACATTATTGATCCTTAAAACAACTCAAGCATATTGCTATCATACTACAAAAGTGGCAACTATAATATGCCAATCCATTCTGGGTGTCATTGCATTTTTTACTTGTTGTAAATCTCCCCAAAAAGATAAATTAATAAATACTAAAATTGTTACCTGTGAGAAATAACATTCTGCATACCCATTTTGATTAATTCCTATATGCATATTAATTTTAGGTCAGTCTATTAGCATACATCTTCTGTTGCGAATAGAGGAGTACTTTTGCTAAGAAATTAGCCTTCCATGGTAGTTTAGTTCATACAAAACTAATTGTTTTATAATTTGTAAATTTTAATTGTTCTTAGGTCTCTAAAGTGGTAGAGACCTAAGAGGATACTGCAGTCTAAATTTAAATAATCATAGCTAGGGTGTGAAAAGAGATTCCCCTGGTCTGCATTGCCCAGTATACAGTAAGTACTTTTAAAGCAATATTTTTTACAACTCTGTCCATGGGCATGTTTGCAAGTGAGCAAGTGATTTATTATTTAGTGACCATTATGATAGTATATATATCTGTATTGTTTTTTCTTGTGGCAGAATCCATAAATCTAAATAAAGCGGTGTTGCTGTAATTCAGCTTCTCACATCGTCCTGTTTTCACAGGTACACATTTTCAAGACAACTGAAGACACTATGAGATTAGCTTGAGATAATTTATGGAAATGTTTTCTAATACAGTAGCTGATTTTTTTTCCCTAATGTTTCTTAGAGCACTTGCATTAATTAGCTATATTTAATATTAGTGCTTTTAGAACTACTACTTTTAGTGAACTTTTGAGGGTTATTTTATAGTCCTCCCCCCTTTGCCTTATGCATAAATTTACAATGTAATACAACTGAAAAATTTCAGATGTGGCAATATGAGCCTGGTAATAAGTTTCCTTACAAATCCAGCGTGAGATAGAAAGATACAAACACACAGACAATTTTTGAAATAGAATCCTGTGAACATTTTCTCAGAATAGTATTTACTTTATTACTTTAAAATTTTATATCAGCATTAAATTATGAAATTCTATTGAGATTACTGTGGAAAAAAATGCAAGCGGGATTATAATACAGGTACTTCAGTTGTAATTATTTGAATCTGTAGCCTAATTTTATCTAGTATTTCAAAGTTGTTTTTTTAATTAACTACTTGGACACCTTATATTGAAAATGTAGATTTGAATTTTAAATTGGTTTTCTCTCCTGGCAAAACTTTTCCCAACTTTTTTTAAATGTAAACTATATATACTTCTGAAAAAAGACTTGACTTTTCAAATGCTTTTTTTTTCTCTCTCGATTGTGTTACCACTCTAAAATGGGAAGCCGTTTTTGTTGATTTGCAACCATTCCAACTGAATCTAAGGTGCTTTTGAGAGTTTATCTCTGATTTCTGTTTGTTCCTAGAAATATTAACTCCATTGTCCCTTTATTTGCTTTCAGACTCTGCTTTCTTCCCTGGTCGTTGTGCTGAGATCTTTGCCAAAGGACAGAGCATTGGGAACTTGGGAGTTCTTCATCCTGATGTTGTTACAAAATTTGAGCTCACCGTGCCCTGTTCTGCTCTAGAAATCACAATTGAGCCTTTCCAGTAAGAAGAACATCATCCTTTGGTCCAACTTCATTCTCCATTTTATTTTGTCTTGCTACTGCTTAGTAATTCTCTGTACGTCAGAGTATTAGACCAATGTTACATTTATTGCTTTATTAGGATTTAATATCTTATTACTGTAATAAGAAAAGTTTTGTTAACCAGTTAAAGGCTCTTTTTAACAGTTAAGGACATCAATCTTCTTAAAAAACAAGGCAAAGTTCAGTCAAGTATCATAAATATGTATTGGCTAAATATTTCTTTGTTTCCTCAGATGGTTAAGTGATTGAAACGTAGACTGTTAACTTATTGCAGCTACATCAAATAGAGTGATAATTTATAAAAACAAATGTGAACTAAATCGAGAGGTTAAATTTTTCCTGATTATAAACATACATGTTTCTTGTAAGCTGAAACAAACTTGTTCCTCCCCCCATAGGAGCTACACCATAAAAATTTTATTCTATTAAAAAGGGGATCAAAATAAATTTGTCTACTTACTTACCTTTAGTTGTAGTAGATACAATTGCAAGCGCTGTGTGTTAGAGTAAATTATCCATTGACTCTACTTTTTCCTATACTAGAAATAGAATAGGGAAGCTTTGTCATTTGTATGTAGTTGCACATACCTAAAGATATTTTTGTCTTCTAGACATGATGGTGTCTTCTTGCAGATTTTCATATTGAGTAAATAAGTCTTTTGATGAAAAAAGTCTCCAACTAATGATCTTAGGTGAACCCCCATTTTGGATTAGTTATGATAATGATGAGATTACAAGGAATTGAAGCAAAAGTTTGGACATTAGTGATTTATGCTGAAAATCTCACTTGTTAAGTTAATTCCCAGTAAATACCTTTAATACATAGGCCACTTGGATGGAATGATCAGATTAATGGAGGCAAGGCTATAAGATCTGTATGCCTGCTTTAAATGTTAATCACGAGCCCATTACCTAATGCCCATATCTAGTTCTGTATGTTTGCAAGCAGTCTTATTTAACATTTTAATTCAGATTCTACATGAACTAAAAATGTAACCAGAAAATATTGTATTTGTTAGTGCTTCCTTGTTAAGAGCATTTGGCATTTATACTTTGAAATAACCTCTTGCTATATAGTACACTACAGATACAGATATATGACATAAGTTTTAATTTAAAAAAATATAGAAACATAATTTTAAAGTAGCAATTGATGGTATTTTTTCAGATTATGTATTTAGCATATTACAGTAAAATGATACAAAAATAGAAATTGTATATTTTATAAATAAGAACATATACATGCAGTCTTGTTGAACAGCATAGACTAGGTGCTTTTCATAAAAACAGTTATGTAAACAAACCCAAAGTTGTTGGGAAGACAACATACATTCAGAAATCTATTTTAAATAGAATTGCCCTACTTAATTCAATAATGCATTGGTCATTACAGTAAAAACATGATTTAGCATATCCTTCAGATTTCTGTTAAATTCCAATTTATATAGTTTACTTCATGTAATTATATCACATTAGTGATGTAAGTGAAGAGAGGTGAAGTCCAAAGAAAAACATTTTATATATAAAATCTGTTAAATTAAAATCTATGATATGGAGGTTTTACTGTCTTCTGCTCCTGCTATAATGTAAATATAAAGAATAATTGACTAGTAGTTATAATGAACTATTCCAGTCTCCATACATTCTTTCATATAACCAATCACCTCATCCATCCATGCTCATCTGTATCGTTTAGAATATGAATGAGCAGGAAAAAGTCTTAGGAGCAACTTAGCACTTTCTCAAGGTATTAGCATTAGAATACAAAATGCTGCTTCCTTTATGCTGTCAGTGCTACATTCCTGAGAAATGCCTACAGTATTTTGATATAAGAATATTATGTTGTTATACGATCAATATCTTTCAGACCTCTTCTTATTCAAAATACAAATCAGAAAAATGAAAATTCAGACCTGTATTCTTATGGTATGTAAGATAAAAGGCTAGGTTGGGGACTGGGAGGGTCATTTAAACCCTAGAGGAATAGTGCAGCATCTCCATTCCGAGGAAGATCATAGAATGCATTTATTCCCAGTCACATATGTTTACAAACTGTTGAAGTCTGATATTGTACTATATTTGGTTTCCCTCAATGCAAACTTACAAAGCTGGTAATTCTCAGCAATAATACATCAATATACATAGAATTAAATGTCATTCCTGATTTTTTTTCTTTTTTGGTCTGTGATCATCTCTCTCACACTGAATACTAGAATAACTAAATCCTATCTTTAGTCTCCAGTATTAGCAATCCTAAAGAGTTTATGCAAAAGGCACATTCCATTCTCCCATCACCCCAGCCCCCCAACTACTGCTAATCTTTTTAATCTGCAGTCCATAATCTGGACAATTAAAAAAACCAAATACATAGCGTTTAATTTAAACCAAAAAATGTATATAGTAGTGGCACAAACATTGTAGCACTTAGACCAATAGAAGAATAGGTTATAAATTTATAGGGCACTTCAATTTTTATTTGCTGCATAGCTACAACATCACTGTTAGAAACTTTGTGCCAAGAACATAATGATTTACGAACAATAGTTTTGGCAATCTGCCGTGTCATCATTAAAACACCTATCCCCACTATAAATTTTGCAAGCACTAGCAAAATAATTTCACTAGTGAGGGAAGAAACACTGTAAGTGACATCTTTAGATGCAGCATTTGAAACATAGTGATTATTTGCCCAAAATCCGATAACGGCTCCTGCAGACGCTCCTAGAATAGTGGTAGTATCTGCTCTAGTTGGACTGTAATAATCTAGTTTGGGATAATTGTAGCACAAGAAGAGGGGTACAATGATGCAGAATGCTGGACAGAAAGGACTGGTGAGCATCAAGTGGTCCACGATATCCCAGGTAGGACAGGCAATAGCAGTCAAAAATAAGGAAATTAGACTGCCGACAATCACGTCCTGGAAAAACACAAAGATATTAGAGACACAAGTTGCCATTTGCCTCATACAATCCCTAACTTAACTGAAAAACAGGTTTAGAACATGACAGGTCTAGTAGACATAAGAAATACCTTAAGAATAAATGTCAAAAAGTGACATAACTAAAATGCAAAAGCTTGGTATGATGTATGTCCTTTAACTCCTACTACTTCACTGAAGCAAAGTTTAACTGAGGAATCTTCATCACTTTTATATTCTTCATGGGGGAAGGGGGGAAGGAGAGAACAGGAGAGGATTTCTGCAAGAGTAGTAAATACGTTACATTTGTAGAATTAAGGTAAGATTTATAGGCAGAGTATGTATTAATATATCACTGTATCACCGTAATTTAGATTTGGACCTTCTTTCTGAAAGGCAATGAAGTAACGTTTCTTAAATTAAGATTTCTGATGACTAGAAATAAAAAAAGTCAGGGTATTTTTTTTCTTTCTAGTTACCAGCCTTTTCCTCCCATAATCTCTCAGTTAATATTTCAAAGATGCTTTTTCCAAAGGCGACTAGATTTTCTCGGTTTTTTTCTTTGAAAAGTTTCACTTCTCATCCAAGAAACTTCTTCATTCTGAACTGCTTTGAGACAACCATTTCCTGGATGATTGAGAATCTCCATAGGCACTCAATTTAAAAACTTCGCAATTTCTTTGCAAAAAATTAATGTTCCTTCCTTAGTTTACTTTTTTATGGGTGGCTTTAGGCCAAACAATATCAATTATCTTATTTTTATCTATATTTCGTATTTTTGATCTACCCATTTCTCTCAAAGAGGGACTCTGGAGAGTGTTCAGAGAGGGACTCTGGATAATCAAAGTCACCTACATTTATTAAGAAAAACAAAAGACCAGTTTTTTCAATGCTTCATTACTGCTACTATAATCTACACTAAAGAACTTTAAACATCAGTAATGCTAGTACATATATCAAATTAATTCCATTCCACATAAGAGAAACAAAGAATATCATCACAGTTTTTTAAACAAGTTTTTTCTCTCTCTCTTTCACACACTGATACAAGCATATGCACAGTCATTTCACAAATTATATTCTATACATATCTTCCCTAGTCTGCTATCCTTCAGAGATATTGAATTACAGCTCCTATTGCTAGCAGGGATGGTATAGTCCGGGTGTCAGCAACCTGTGGCTCCGGAGCCACATGCGGCTCTTTGGGCCATCTGCT
>JANHFM010006945.1:83520-97650 GCA_032468115.1 Grayia smithii
CGCTTCGCGCCTTTTTGCTCAGTTCTGGAATTCCTTCCTACCATTTTCTCTAACTCTCTCCAGTAAAAGCTTTTACTATTTAACCTGGTGTTGAGAGTATTTCTTTCCTGGGGAGGGATTGCAATGGGACTTTGACACTTATATTCTTTAATAATTGGTGATAAGGAAGCTGGAGAGCTATGATTTTATTCATTTTTAGCACTAGATTCACTCTTGTCAGTGCTCTAAATGAGCTCCTTTGATGATGAGGAATCCAAGATTCAGTCTCAGAGAAAACTAACCCAGGTAAAGAAAGGTGTTACTGAATTTACTAGATTACCATCAAATAGGCATCTGTGGCTATGATGTTGTTTTCCAAAGACCGTACATTTTGAATTCAATTAATAATCAGACAATTACTATGATAATAGGCTCCACATTTTTTAACAGCCTACACAATCCAAATTATGAATATGATAATAATATCTTATTATCAGTATAAATCGGGGTGTTTCAATATGTATTTATTACAATAGACATGTGTACTTCAGGATCCTTCATTAGTGTAGGTAAGTCATTACTATCTAGACTGAATAATAAGGGTTGAAATATGCACCTTTCCCTTCCTACTTGCTAAGTATTTTTCCTTCTTCTCATGGCTCCATTGAGCCCAAACCTCCCTCTCAAACGAGGTCTTGTAAGAAGGGAATTTCTCCCAAAATATTTCTCCTTTCACCGTGCAAAATACTGCACTAACATTTATCAAAACATAGTTTACCCAATGGACATATTTTGTGATTAGATATTTCAAGCCAAATCTGTTGTCAATAGGAGAGTATTAATTTGTGCACTATTTGTGATACAAATTTTTACAACTTTTAACTCTACCTAAAACCTTCTTGTTCCTCTGCAAGTAATGCACTTTTCTTCTATCCTATCTCCAGTTTCAGAATATGACATATCTTTCAGCCACAATACCTATTAGGGTAACTGGCCTGTAATTGCTAGAAATCTTTTTATTCCATTTTTAAAATACAAATAGACAGTACGATTGCCAACTTGAATCCAGTCGGATAAGGCAGATATTGATATGTGAAAATGAACATGCTAATGAGGACGTCAAAACCTTGCTATTTTTTCAATAGTTGAACATTTGGTCGAATATCCTTTACAGGAACCTTATAGCTCTTTAATGGTGAATTTGAACATGAACATAATAGACAAAATCATACTTGACATGTTCATTAATATTCTGAAAAGCAGCTCTTGGATTCCATGGAGAAGATATGGCTGGATCTATTGCTCATCCCCCACCATCCCACTGACTTTACCAGATAGAGAAAAACACACACAAACCTGAGGGACTTTGTAGGTGTCTGCTAATGTTGACATCTGGATGGAGATGTCCCTGGCAGCTCCACTAAGAAGAGCCAGAAGGTTGTCCTTCCTTCCACAGCCGTAGTTGGGGACATTGAATTCTCCAGTGGAGAGAATGTCCATCAAGGCATCTGAAGTGCGTAAAGTGTTCAGATAGTTGTCATGGATGTTGTAGCCCAGGGTGAGGTTGTGCAGGAGCTGGGAATTCTTGTTGACCACTTGAATGGCAAAAATTAATCGTAGGATGTATGAAAACTCGGAAGTAATTCTATTGTAAAACAATGTTCACGTTGTTATAGTCAATAGCAACGATACCTTTTTTTAATAAATAATCCTCCACAAGCCTGCTGAGCCTTAGGCCAACATTGATGCAGAACCAATGATCACTTATATAAATATGGAAATCGCTGAGGAGAGGCAACTACAACTGGTTTAATCACTACTTAAACAAACTTCAAGTCATGAATTCAAATGATGAATTTAGGATTGAACTGGGAAAGGAAAATAATCTGGATTTCCTTCAGGGTTTTTTTTCCGACCCCATCTTTGGATTTCAATCTCTTCCACAAAACAAGACAAAGGAAGGAAATTAGACAATTAGTTAAATATTAGTATGACTGACACACTGAATGTAATTGTGATGGATGATGGAGGTGTTTTGTTTGTTTTAAATAAAAAAAAATTCAAAAAAAAAGAAAGAAAGAGGGAAGCCCTGGTAATCAAAATTATTCAGAAAAATAGACAGGTCCAGCTGTATAAAAATAAGTGAAAGAAGAAGAAGAAAAGAAGGAGAATGTTAGAATTGCAAATGGGGGGAAATGCAACTCCAACACTCTGAATGACTTACAAATGAGAATGAATAGGAGGATTGTTGAAAGGCAACTTTATATGAGATATTTCTTTCATAGTTGTGACTATACTAATGAGATGGTCTCCTGGGCTGTAGTAGCTCCATGGATTTTCTCCATCCTGGTGCTCCAAACTCACCGGGCATTTCATTCTAAGCTTCCCAGAGAGTGGCTGGGACACCAGCAGCATCAGAAGCAGGAGAAGAAGCAGGAAGTCCATCATTCAGGAGATGAATCAATCTGCTTCCTGTTTCAGTTGGAAGAATGCAAAGACTCCGAGAAGTGCCAGTGGCTTTCCTGATGTAAACAGAGAGCCACTCAGTTTCATCTGCAAAGGAGAGAGACGTACAGTCAAGTGCACAGATCCTGCCTGTCCCAAAGCTTTTTCCCAGAGAGTTTGACCCAAGGAATTTATCCTTTTCTGATACAAGATCCTCTGCTTATGGCTTCAGTCTGCTCTCTCTGTCACAGGTATGGAGATCTCCAAGGCCCAGATGGTCATAATTACAGGGAGAAGCAACTTCTCCCCTTGGGATCCTGAACTTCTTCTGGGCTCCATGTGCAGAGGAGAGGCTGGAGAAAATCAGGTTAGTGAAAATGTATGGATGCACCCCTGGGGACATGGGTGTTGTGGTTGTGGACCTTCCTGTCAGGTCATGTCCACAAAGTAATGCTAGAGAAGACAATTCAACACCCAGGGAATTGACTTCTGCTGTCCTTCAACATGGTCTCTTATCTCCAGAGATTGCTGGGAATCACCTAGAGCAATGGAGCTTGGTGCAACTCTAAGTTAATGCCATTTAACTCTTGTGGGGCCTGGTGTTTTTTGGAGATCTGGGGGTCCTTCTTCTGTTGTGGGGGTGTACTTGGCAGGGGGAGGGACCCCTCTGATCTTCCCATCTCTAAGGCTGAGAATTTCTGTACCAAAAACCTCCAAGGGGTTTGAAGGGGCTATTGAACTCCTTTGTTCCTGGTTTATTTGGATCAATTGTCCAGGGATAATGTTTCTTAAATGGAGTTGGGGGAGACAATAATATGGACCTCTTGGCCTAGAAGGGGAACTGGGGGGCTGAGTGAGGGGGGGAACTGAAGGGACAGGCAGCTCCATCCTGACAGGGAAGAACAGAGGAGGGCCCATATCCCAGGTCCACCACTTGGAAGTTCTCCCACTCAACATCCCTCAGATTCTACTCTCAGTGCCTGCAGACCAGATCCTGGGTGGCTCCGGGTTTTCAATGTCAGGTTGATGTGCGATTAGAGTCTGTTCTCCTCCAGGATGTTCCCAGCCATGTCTTACCGAAGCCGGGTTCTGCCCAGAGGAGAGGAAGCCCCTTCTCGGTCAGGAACGAGCCCACCCCAATTTCTGAGTTTGTCCCAGGGGAGACCCCAGAGGAGAGGAGGAGGGGAGGCCGTTGTCATCCTGAGTTTCTTACAGGCTTTGAGGGGGCTCCACATGGACCTCTGCTTTGCCTCAGTGGGGCTGCGAGGACCCCGGCCTGGTCAAGTATAGCAATAGCCCTTAGACTTTTATCCCACTTCACAGTGCTTTTACAGCCCTCTCCAAGCGGTTTACAGAATCAGCCTCTTGCCTCCAACAATCTGGGTCCTCATTTTACCCACTTCAGAAGGAGGGAAGGCTGAGTCAACCTTGAGCTGGTGAGATTCGATCTGCCAAACTGCTGGCAGCCAGTGATCAGCAGAAGTAGCCTGCAGTACTGCACTCTAACCACTGCACCACCACAGCTGTACTCCCTCTAAAGAAGATAGCTCTGATGTCTGAAATACTTTGGCCCTTAGCTGTCACTGGCTACTGGCTGTGGCAAGAAGCACTTTTGCAAAATTAAGGCTAATCTTGGTGGTCTTAATCTATCCCTTGATTCAACTCATTAAATTGTTATAGCCAGTTGCTTGTAGAGCACACTATTTTTTTAAGTACAATATAAAGAATATAGGAAAAGTGATATATTGGAATACAAAGAAAGTAAACAAGACAAAAAACAATAATGTAAAAACAACACTACTAGGTTTAAATTAAAAAGTAAACTGCATCTCCCCCTTCTGTCCCATGTGTATCCTCATACACCCAAAGTTAAATACTTGAATTTTTTATTTAACATTGGTTCATGGAAAAAATCTATCTATCTCATTAAGAGTCAAAAACAACTTGATGGCACATAATCAATTATTGTTCGAATTAATTGTAATATATGTGTAATAATTGTTACTAGTTTTTACTTGAGCCCTAAAAACTATATTCTAGATATGTAAAATGGGGCACACTGCTGAGAAATGCGTTAGTGTTATAATTGGTGCAGAAGGGCTGTTGGCTGAAACTGAATACAAGGACCACATGAAGATTGTTCTGCACAGTTGGCAGCTTCCTGCTGGATACAATTAAGGCACGTTATTGACCTTTAAGGCCATGACACCTGAAGGATCTTATCTTCTGTTATGCACCTGTCCAGCCTGTAAGGTCTACAGAAACCCTTTCAAAGAAGCTCCTGTGGCCAGAATATTGCTTATCAGGTCCCTTGAAGAAGGTTCGTGGAAAGGCATGGAACTCAATCCTTTCAGAACTTATGTTTAGCCCCTAACTCTCTTAGCAGTGAAAAAAATCTGCAGAGAATCTTCTCTTTTGCTGGGGTTTTAATTGGTTATTGATTTTAGCATCCATTTCCATTTTTTTAAAAAATCTTTCAAGTTTTTAACTTATGCTAGTTTTCTTAAGTGCTCATTTGAACAGAATGGCAGGGTATAAATAAATCAAACAAATAAATAAGAAAGAGGAAGCACTTAGATTATAACAATTTGGATACTCAGAAATGTTTTAAAGCAATAAAAGAAGCCTGAAAGCCTATTTCTACAACAATCTAACTAAGTTCAGTTTTCTGAAAATGGGTTTGGTATCATCCAGCTAATTCAATGCATTCAGAGAACTACAGCATGAAATACCAAGATAATAGCTGGAAAATGGCAGCATAATTGTTACCTGAACATCTTTGCTTAGGCCTTTTTGTAAAGAAAACTGGCTATATTCACTCAGAATACCAATATAGAACATAAGGCCTATGATACTTTCAAAGCATACCTGAAACAGAGAGCAGAGGTTGGTCCTGGATAGGGAGTGGAACTACTGGAAGATATATTGTATGGTCTGGCCTCTTTAAATGACACTTACCCTTTTAAGACTGGGTGGTCAAAAAATACATCCACCAGTAGAGACTGTGGAATTACTTTATGAGTTCCAGAGATGTTGGATTATTAAAAGCATCATACACACAATAAAAGTATGTCCTACTGTGCCGATCTCCATTTTTCTACATAAACCCTAAACTTAAACTACAATTTTGATACATGATTTTGTGTGAGCGTACTGGTAAGGCTTGCTCCCTGGACATAAATAAGTTCCACAGTTTACAGCATGCCTATACGAATCCATCCTTTCATTCATTCATTCATTCATTCATTCATTCATTCATTCATTCTGACCAACCAGGTACCCTGAAAAGCAGAGTTGCAGTGGCTTCTTTCAACTCAGAAAATCAAGGTGTCAAATGCATTTTGTGTATTTAAAAAAATGTACTACCATCCTTGCCACCATCTGCCAAGAAGGGGGAAGGCTTATACAGTCAAGGAATTTGTGCATGTATGTCAACGCATTCTTATCCATTCTCTCATTTCTGGTACCACTATTGATTTTATACATAGATTTGTTGCAGAACATGGAATGCCTTTGTCCTTCTGCAAGTAAGCTATCTTAAATTGATGGAATACAAAATGCTTAACAGAAGTCACCAATTCAGCCCTGTTAATTGCTTGAGTCCAGCAGAGGGCACTACTACACTCAGAGATATAAAAATGAAAATCCGGTACTGTGAATAGAGTACAACGCAGCAAAGACCACCACTGTTCTTGATCAGCTTTTCCAATCCTCTGGAGAATTACTACAATGAAAAGGAACTGTAGGAATAATATTCTCCCCAGATGTAAAGGCTGGATTGACTCAATTCCAGAAGTCTCATATATATGAAAACCAGTTTCAACAGTATGACATCCTCTTACGTGGCTGTTCATCTGAACATTCTTCCCATAAAGTGTCCATTTGTAAGCGTGCAGAAAAGACCATCTCAGGAGATACCCAAGTTTGCATCAGGGATGAACCCTTCTGAAAATCAACAGTTTATACAGGGGTAGTATTCACTTACCTTTGCTACCAGTTCGCAAATGGGAGCGCACACACCACCTCTGTGCATGTGTAGGGCCTTCCGTGCACACACTTGGATAAATGGGATGTAACTACGTCCAGGCAGGTGGGCAGAGGCCAGGGGTGAAATGCTATCAGTTCAGACCAGTTCAGATGAACCAGTAGTAAAAAATGCTACCAGTTTGGGCAAACTAATATTTCCAACGATCACCTGGGCAACAATCAGCTATGACACACGATTTATATTAACTAAAATCGTTGGATTTTCTGTTTTCTAGCTAATCTAAATTGTATGACACAGTGGATTCCCCATCCCCCCCTGCTGTTCTACTAACCTTTGCAGACTTGGAAAGCTTCAAAATGTTGCTTTTTAATGCTGCATGGGTGCGCCTCAGGTGCATATGCGCGTACCTCAGGCACACATCCGCGCAAAGTACGCGTTCGGTAGCAGACTCACAAAACTGGTAACAGACTTCAGAGGATTTCACCCCTGGAAGAGCCACCACTGAGTTTTATATCATTGTTTGGGAGTTCCACACCAAGGATCTTATTGTCTCCGTCCAAATGGGGAGAAATGAGCATAGAAGTAGTTGGTGGGGCTTTTACACGGTTTAATTTACAACCAGTTAGATAGACAAAATTAGTAACAACATATTAAACTGTGAATAATGTGAATAATACTTACCGACCACATAATTATCAGTCTCCGTGCAACGTGGGCATTAATGATCCAGTAAGTGAATGGAAGAAATGTGATGTAGAAAACTTCCTGGCCCATTGCAGCAGAAATTTTGAACAGGTAGTAGTAGAAATAATTTGTTACAACATAATCTTTTGAACAGTCCTGCAAGGAAATTGTTAAGTGCGTTAGTACATTTATAAGGGGAATCTAAATGATATTCAGTTTCAACAATCTTGGTTTTCCAAAAATTGGAAAATACAAACAAAAACTCAGCTTCGGCTTCTAGCTCTCTTTTTTAACCGGCAGGAAGTTGCAACAGTTTTCCTGATTCTGTTGCTGCAGTAGGGATTTACTGGATTAATAAGAAGCCCTGGAAGCCATGTAGCATATTTCAATTTCCCTTATGCTATGATGGTATGAGAAGAACAGCAAAATTCATTGATATTCTTTTTACATTCACTGATACTATTAAGGATACTTCTTGAAGTTCACCAGTGCCCAAAGACATTCAACCAATCATTTTTTTATCATAACAAAATGATGTTAGTGTTCAGGATATATTCTAAGCTTTTTGTAAATTGTACCCAAAGCTGAGGGTAGTCCTTCTTCCCAGTCGTGAACAACTTTCAAATGTTTCTAATTGGAGGAGGAAAAGCAGAAATAGAATAACCGGAGAACGAATAAAGAAAATAAAGGGAAAAAAGAATAAGGAAAATAAAAGGGGGAGGAGGAAAAGTTCGTAGGAATTGAAGAATAGGAAATTTAAGAGAAAGGAAAAGGTTTTTGACAGTAGATAATGTTTCTTTCCTAAATGACATTTACCTCACCATAGAAAAGTGGAATAATTTCTCCTCTGTAGAATGTTCTACATTCAGATATTTGCCCAACAAAGTATGTTGGAGGTTCTTGAAGTTTTTAAGAGGTCTTGGAATGAAGGTACCAATGAAAACATTTGAAAATAAATCCACCCTGAAACAGTGGGGAATCTCTCAAAGCCCACTGGATTTGAAAGCAAGGAAATGCAAACAACTGAACAAACTTTGTCATGGGAGCCAAACAGAATGAGACAGATCATCTGCAGGATTATAAGCACCACATGCAACAATGAGAATTCCAATGGAAGAATATTAAATTTATTCCAAATATCACAGAAAACTATTACAAGATGTCTTATTGTTGGAACACCACTCTAATCCTGACTACTAAAAATGGACATTTTTTTCTCTAAACTTTGCTGGTAATGTAATCAAGAAAGCAGATCTCTTTTTCTGTAATTGGTTGCAGTGTTGTGAAGCTCAATTCTGAAAAATGATTAATACTAACATTAAAAAAAAATCTTAAAAGCTGAATTCCCATTTCAGCCTCAATTTTCTTAATAAACCATGTATCCCTTCAAAGTGTATTGAATTAGCATTGCATATGCCAGCTACTGCAAGATTTTATGCCTTTCACTGAAAAGGTTCTTTGTCCATGGAAGAACGACTAACCAAATTTGAAAGTACATTTCAATGTTTAGAATACAATTGTACCTTAAAAGTACATTTGACATAGAATTCAACTCAAACCATCCACAGATTTCAATTTAATGCATGGATTTGTACCATAGGCATAATTTGGATTTCTCCAAGTATGGAAACCTATACTCCAATTGCACAGGATATTTCATCAGAAGAGTTTCTTATGTGGATTGAAAGTCTTTTAACTGATAATTCTACATGGTGATTTATATTGTGTTGACAGTGATTCTTGAAATAGACTCTTGCTGTAGCTTAGAGCTTAGCCTAGATAGGATGCTAGGACCTCCACATCTTATGAGTAACTAAGTAACATATACCAACATATAGCAAAAGCAAGAACAGGTATAGTTGAAACAAATTTTCTCAAAGTTTTGCAGGCACCAGTGTTTCTCCCACCCTGTTCTGGATGTTGATGAGCCAACCATCTTGAAACAAAAGAAATGTTGATGTCTTCAGTATGCAGTGAGACACAACATATGGCGTATAATTGAGTTTTGTTTTATTTGGCATATGGTGCTATAATGAAAATTTGTTTACTGCTATATAATTTGTTTATATATATATATATATATATATATATATATATATATATATAAGTTTTATATAAAATTCAATCTCTTAAAAAATACTTTTGTTTAATCAACTAGTTGATCCTAATAATATAAAAAGAAACTATCTTAAATTTCTATTTTTTTATTTTGTTTTTATATAGTTATTTTAAATTCCTTATTCCCTATAGCACAGAACATAGCTCTCAAAGCAGACTTTTTTCTACTTGTAAAAAAAAATTCACTCAGCTATATATTACAATAAACTCTGTTCTTGTTCAAAGGGCATTGAAAATGATGTCTATATAAGCTAGACAACCAGTATCAACAGATCTCACTTTTATTGTCCACAAGATTCCCTGATCCACTTAATTTTATTTCTATTATTTCCAATCCAACAGAATGATGGAAAAAAATAAGGGATTCAGGACTTTCTGTTTGTCTGCTAGAAGGGTAAGTCTTTAAAATTGAATAGAATGAAACCAAATCTGGAATTGGAGTAGAAACCAAGGGAGGGGTGGGAGTCTAAAAGAAAATTAGGTTCAGATCTCCCACTGAGTGAAAAGAAAAAAAATCCCCATGGAGTTCGTAAGTCGCTCCAAATGTTCCTGACTCCTCTACTTAAACCCCTGCTTTCTGACGATGAGACCCAGAATAGAAAAGAGAAGGCCCACTGTGTGCTTCTTGTGTGCATACACTCAGAAACATACAGAAACACCATACCAAGGGAGATCAAAAACATAAACACATCTGCTATTGTTTCGCATGGAAGAAAATATAGACCATGCTGTTAAAGAGTTGGGAAGCCTTGTCCCTACTTTGTTTTGGTAGCCATTGTTATGAACTAGAAGAGACCTCACTTGACCAGCAAAAAGATATATAGGAAGCCTGGCCTGAGTGAGAACTGAGGCTGGAGTTCAAGTTCTTCTAGTAAATGTGAGTTTTGTGATTTCCCCACATTCCCAGGTGGAAGCCATTTTACAAAAAGAACTGACTGTGAGACTTTCAATATTCCAGGAAGAGTCATAGATCTTCAATCTTCATAGATCCTTGGGAACCCCGATCTAGGTAACCCTAAGGATCAAATGCAAACAACTTCTGCAAATGTCATGAATGGTGAAAAACAATTATTTTTGTTTCTTCTTTTCTCCTTGTGTTAAAATAAAACAGCCTTTTATAAACATCAGCTAAGTATACACTTTTCCAAACAAGTCAATGGGCTATCAAGGCACATGTGAAGCTTTGTAAGGAAGCCCAAACTGATGCAAAGCAGATTCATATGTTGCCTTTCTGATAATTGAGCTAAGAAGCATAGAAATTCCAAATGGCAGTGTTACTTTGTTAGGGCAGTTGACAGGAAATTGTGTAGATCACCTGCAGGGCATCTGAGATTTGCCAGGCATTGGCAAGCAATTTCTGAGAATAGGAAGCTAGTTTAGAAGTAGAGAAAATCAATTCTTAAGCTCTCAGGATCAAATTTAACTGTATACAGGCAGTCAGTGTGAATGGTAAACTGCTACTATACTTTACTTAAGATTAATCACATGGAAAACTGGATAACCTCAGCATTTGGGGCAAGAAAGAAGGTTGCCCTTTTCTTGCTAGGACTTTGCCAAAAGTGGACTTTCTTGGAGCTGCTGTTTGCATTTCAGCAGACATTTCCATCAGATTCACAGAGGCTTCACTTGGAATTAAAACGGGAGCCTAAATTTTGTCAGGATCATGGTAGGAAAAAAAGAGGGAATTTTTTTCCCCTTTCACAGTTATACATATAATCTAATTTTTCTCATGATTGCAATTTAAATAAATAAAAGACACTAATTGCAATTGGCATGATGCAAAATATCCACTTTAGATCCACAGAAATCGCATTTCCAAAACATTCTTAAAAACATTCTGTGGCAAATAACTGCTACCAATTGCATGATCACAGTGCCATCATGCTGCAAACCACTATATCACATGATGTCACTAATTCCTTGCAATAGATAATTTAAAACAGCTATCAAACTCCCAGCCTGTAGGCCAGATGCATTACGTGCTGACCATGCCCCACGACCAGTTTAGTGAAGTATAAAGAAGTAGAGAATAGCTATTCTTAATTTGAAGACAGAAGGGATTAGCTCAAATTATTCTTTAAATCCAAAGTTAAGTCTTTATTTTTGACACACACTTAGTCATGTTATTTTTTTATCAATGGGAAAGTGTGTAAGATATATGACTCTCTTTTTTCAACTATTATTCTTGTTAACTGAAACAGTTCACTCTGATGTTTGGACCCTTCCAAACATCAGAGTGAACTGTTTTTCTTGAAACAACATGGATTATTATGCCAAACTAACAAAGTTATATCCATAGAAAAGCATAGACTTAAATTCATAGAAATAAACATTTATCAACACCCACCTATCTTATTAAATAAACATTTAATCCCATTTCTACAACAATTATTGTAAAGGAAATATGCTTTTTCAGAACTCATAGTTGTTGTTTCTGCTGTTCAGTTGCTCCTCTTCCTGTTTCAACCTATTACATTTTACATCCTAAGTATCTGGAAGCAAGGATGCTTGGTTAGGTTAAAATGCTATTTAGAAAGATGTTATTCCACCTTTTCGAGATGGTGCAAGAGCTAGATTTAAGAGGTGTGTGGAGACAATTGAACCCAGAGAAAACACAATACACCTTCTTCTCCCACCCACATTATGTGGTCTCGCATAGATATAGCTTGGATGAACCCAGATTTGATCAATAATTTAGAAGCGATGGAGATAATGCCAAATACCTGGTCAGATCATAGTCCCTTAACATTAAAATGAAAAGGTAGGGAGAAAAAAAGGAGATGGACTCTAAACCAAAGAATTATAAAAGAAAAATCTTATATACAAACAATGGAAAGGGAATTAAATATATTTTTTATATAGGAATATAAAGAATATACAACACCACAGAACTTATGGGACACCACCAAGCATATATGAGGGGAATAATGATAGCATATGTGGCAAGGAGAAATAAAGAGAAAAGGGAACAACACATATCAATATTGGAGATACTCAAAAAATTACAAACAGCTCTATAGAAAGAACTCCAGAATGAGAAAATTATAGAGGAAATAGACCTAATGAAACATAAAATCAATATATTACAACAGGAGGCAATGGCATGGAATACAAAACTGGCAAAACAACATTACTTTGAAGCAGCAAATAAACCCGGAAGATGGCTAGCCCACAAATTGAAAAAAGAAAAAGCTAAAAAGTTGATACAACATTTACAAGATGAACAAGGGAATTTGCATTACAAGGTTGATGGGAAAACAATATTATTCAAAATTACTTTCAAACACTATACTGTCAAAATATTGCAGAAGAAAATATTATAAAATATTTACAAGAGAGAAAACTGCCAAATATATTAGAGGAAGATAGGGAAATGTTGAATGACAAAATTACCTTAACAGAGCTGAAAGAGGCAATTAATAAACAAAAAAATAATAAAACACCAGGACCAGATGGAAAATTCCGGCGGAAGTATATAAAAGATTTCAGGAACCTTTAAAGGAAATTATGTTAGAAATTTACAATGAGCTATTAGAGAGAGCCAAAATGCCAAACATGTGGATGGAGGCATATATAACATTAATCCCAAAAGAAAATACAGATAATCAACATATCCAAAACTATAGGCCAATCTCGCTGCTAAATGCCGATTATAAAATCTTGGCGACAATAATGGCAGAAAGACTAAAAAAAATTAAACAAAATCATTCATTCAGACCAAAATGGGTTTTTATCCAAACGACAAATAAAAAACAATACAAGGATTATAATGAATATATTAGAGTATTATGAAGCCCACCCTGAAAAACAACTAGCATTAATACTGGTAGATGCACAGAAGGCGTTCGACAATCTAAATTGGTTGAGTTGAGTTCCTAATTACTCAACTAACTATGATGAAATTTGGCGGAAAATTTATAGAAATGATTAAGGCAATTTATTCAAATCAAATAGCAAGAATTATGGTAAATGGAGACCTAACAGAAAAAGTTAATATAAATAAAGGGGTCAGGCAAGGATGTCCATTATCTCCCCACCTATTTTTTCTTTCATTAGAAGTCTTACTGATTCAGGTAAGGGAGAATAAGGAAATAAAAAGGTTAAAAATTAGAAAAGAGGAGTATAAATTCAAGTAGTGAAAAAAGCAAAGTACCTGGGCATTTGGGTAATAGCAAGAACGTCTTCAATAAAGGAAGATAATTACTTAAAATTATTGCAACAACTTCAAAAAGATTTAGAGAGCTGGGCGTAATTACAAATATCATTGATTGGAATGCTACTATAAAGATGAACATCCTACCAAAAATCCTATATTTATTTCAAATGCTACCCATAAAATTAGGGAAAAACTTTTTTGAAAAACTGAATAAAATAATTTTTAAATTTATATGGTTGTGGGAAAAGCCCAGAATTAAACTAAAACTTCTACAAGATTCTAGAATTAAGGGTGGCTTTAGCCTCCCGGATTGAGAACTATACTATCAGGTGACGGTAATATCATGGTTCAAAGAGTGGATAAATTTTAAAAATGGAAGAATATTAATGATTGAGGGACACAATTTACAGAGGGGTTGGTATGCCTTTATCTGGGAGGGAAAGAACAAAGCCCACAAGTACTTCCAGAGACATCAAGTGAGAGAAGCCCTGTTAGAAATCTGGATGAAGATTAAAAATAATTCTTATACAAAAGTTCCCAGAAGGGTATCAAGCCTTGGTCTACCCCAATTTAATTGATTTAAACAAACTAGTAACCTACAAAGAGACAGACAAGGGAATTTGAAATCTAAACAAAAAATATTAGAACAAGAAATTAAAATAGATTGGTGGCCTTATTTACATATCCAAATAAGATACAAAAAAGGTTTAGAAGATTCCAAAATGAACAACAAGAAATGGATTAAATATTAACAGGGACT
>JANHFM010006945.1:101066-113678 GCA_032468115.1 Grayia smithii
ATTATTATTGCCCCTTTTTAACTCTTAAATTTAATGTATTATGTTATGTTTTAGTCTATATGTGTTTTGTCTGATTTATATATATGTCATATTTTATATGTTTTTTATATTTATGTTTTTTATTGTGAGCCGCTCCAAGTCCTTCGGGAGAAGGGCGGCATAGAAATTCGAATAAAATAAAATAAAATAAAATAAAAAAATGAGGGAAAAAGATGTTGCCTAGGAAGTGATCAGACAAGAGGAGGGGCCCACAAGGACTTAATAGTCAGAGAAAGAAACCTAGAAAGGAAGGATTTGCCCTCATAAATCAGACAATTAAAAGTGGTGCCAGGAAGTTTGTAACTTCTGATTTGCAAGCTTCTGTTAAAGTAGCCTTACAATAAAGTAGTTTTAGTTCATGTAAACACTATATTTCCTGTCCGATTTACCTGGGAGGCCTGACACACCCATAGGGGTGAAAAGGGTATTAAAAAAATATTTACAACTTTTGAAAAGAAAGACTTCACTTCTTTTCTTTAAAGTGTCGATGGCATTGTTAGGACCCTTTCAGAATAATAAGTGTTGTGAAACATTTGATATAGCAGCAAGCACGTCAGCAAAAAAATCCAGAAGTGCTTAATAACCAGTACCTGTCATGGTTCAAAGGGAACAGTAGCTTTTAGAATAACTAACTGCAGCAGGAGCATCTATATTCAGGTCCCCCTCCATCCATAGATTTAAAAATGGGTCAAGTGAGGGGCCAGATTTTCTCAATATTTCAATGTTCAAATTTATTTTCTTCATTTCCAGTTTTAATACCAGAATTCCTTTTATATGACAGTACTATTACTGCCTGTTTAAATGTTCTCATTTATTTATATTTATTTGCATTTAATAGCCACCCAATTACAATAGACTCTAGAGACAGGGAAGAGACAGGAATGCATATGACTCACAAAAGTGGTCAAATCTTGGAAATATATCCAAATAGCTCTAGCAGAAAATGGAAACTGCAGACATATTACATACATTTTCATGTACACGTAGTCCTTGACTTACAACCACATTTGAGACCAACATTTCTATTGCTAAGATAGTTGCTAAGTGAATTTTGTCCCATTTTAGAACTTTTCTTGCCACATTTGTTAAGTGAATCACTGCAGCTGTTAATTTAGTAACACAGTTGTTAAGTGAATCTGGCTTCCCCACTGACTTTGCTTGTCAGAAGAATGTGCCTAAGAATGTTGGAGATATACAAGTTACATAGTAAAAAGATTATGAATTGTATATCCTCTCCTTCTGATCCATTGTATAAAATTTTCAGAATAATTTCAATGAGTGAGCTGTACTTTGCAAAGAATAAATTAAGCATACTCTGTCTACTAAAAGTTTGCTGTTTGGATTTGCCATTTACTGGTCTAAACCAACATACTGCGAGTCCATTCTGACCTGTATAGTGTGGAAAGCTTTCCCTTCATATTTTTGAGATCCAAGCCTCTGACAAGGTTGAAACATCATGCCTAAACCATAGTCAATACAACACACCTGTCTTGGTTCATCCATCATGCTAAGCAGTAGTGGGTTGCTATGAGTTTGCCCCGGATTGGGCGAACCAGTAGTGGCGGCAGCGGGAGGCTCCGCCCACCTGTCTGGACGTCTCTGTGCATACGCAGAAACGTTGTGCGTGTACACACCCATGAGCGAACCGGTAGCGAATGAAATTGAAACCCACTACTGATGCTAAGTCATATAACATGGTTTCCAAATCACAAAGGGTGGTTGCACACAACATGCTGAGTATGATGCAAAACTTCAGGATGTGTTTATGCCAGTTTACTAAACATAAAGGCATACTAAGACACCTTTGCCAATAAATAACATGGAAATGTTATTTAATGTCAGACGTAATTTGAAACTGAATATTCTTCGGGCTACTGCAATATATTTGAATGAACTGCTGTCTTCTACTGATTTTACACTGCAAATACCATCATCATCATCATTGCCACCACTGTTGAATTCACCAGCTCATTTAATCTTCATTCTCCCACCACTATTTTTATTAAGGTCAAACTATTATAAGAAGCAATGTTGAAAATAAACATTTCCTGTAAATTTCCTAGATGCAAAATAGAAGGCTACAACATTTGGGCAAAAATCAAAACACCTCTGAAAGTTATTACTGTTATCATGGGGAGGGGGAGGTGTATTTCAAAAGGTTGTGTATTTGTGTATGCTTGTATGTGCAGGCAAGCTTTTCAGTTCTCCAAAAGTCTTTATCCAAAAGTGAACAATTCAAAGAGGGAGGGTGGGGGAGAACGAAGGCTGTACAGTAGCAAAGTCGTGAAGAGCTTTTCTGATTGGGGTCCCTAAAGTAGCGGGTTTGCAATTTTGTTCCTATCTCCCCGAAGCCCTTTCAGTAACAGGAAGTCCGCGTGCTTTCAGGAGGAAAGCATCTATATAGGAAGGCGTGGCTCGGCAAGAGACTTTTTTTGCGGGCTGCCAATGCTTCCTGCTCGCTCGCCTTCCGATAAAGTGACCTGGTTAAGAAAGCGGGCATTTCCCCCAAGTCCCACCGGGCGAGAGGGTTACCGTATACATCTAGGACAACAGGAGGCGGCGGTCTGGGTTCGGGGCTGCAAACTGAGCTCCGGCTCTTCTCGCATCCCGCCCCCGTGGAACGCGTTACCTTCCAGCCGCCCCCGGCGTTGCCGTTGCAGGTGGCGCAGTCAGCCGGCAGACCAAAGCCCGGACGCTGCCCGTTGCGGACGTCCCGCGGAGTCAGGAACCGGCTGCCGTTGCCCACCGCCTGAGCTCGCTGGTCCTCGTCGCCTCGGGGGAAGAGCCCGCAGCGGCGCTGGAACCGAGCCACGAGTTGAGAGCCCAAGAGGCTGCCGATCAGGCCGGCCATGCTCGTTCCGGAAAGTGGGGGGTGGTGGTGTGTGAACCAAAAGCCAGGCGCGACGGGACGCTCCGAGAGCAGAGCCGCCAACCGCCCACCGCTCTGCCAGAGAGAAGCTTGGGACGCCCGGTGGACAGGTGCAGCTGCGTCCCGCCGCGGGAGCCGAAGCCGGCGCTGCGCCCTGAGTCGCTCCTCGACTTGGGCGGCTGCCTTCACTGCGGGGCCGGCGCGGCTCCTCTGGACGTCACTGCTTTGTAATCAAGCAGGCTCTTCTCGCCCCCGGGAAAGGAAGGAACCCGTCCTGGGATAGGATCGGACCGTCACGCCCTTGGAGGGATGGGTGACCCTTTATCTAAACTAGCTTGGCCATTTCGGCAATTTTTTTTATTTTCCAGATGAGTTCTACCAACTCGCCTGGATATCTCTGGCGTTTACGGGACCTGCATTCAGCTCAGCCCCGGTCCGCAGCCCGGAAGTTCATTGCGGAATCCTAGCCGAGCCATTAGTTCTCAGCCGACCTCCCAGAGTTGCCGGGGGAGAGCAGGTTGAACCCAGTAAGTCACCTCCACGAAACAGTCCCAAGACCAAAGGATATCGTGGCTTAACCCAACGTTACACCAACCTTACACCGCATACCATTTTACCCTCCCTTTACTGTAATCAGAGCCATTTTCTCGGGAACGGTTTAAAGCTCTGCTCATTCGTCTTTATGTCAGGAAAAATATTGCTATCATTAATCTGGTTGTCCACACCATCAGTGGCATCTTTACTCTGTAGCACCAATGCCAGATTGTGTTGCTTCCATTGTCCCCTTGTCCTTCTGGTGTTGGCATCTTTTTTTTAAACATCACCACTTGGCAGAAAAGCTGCACAAATCAGAACACTGCAACAAGAATGTCATTTCTGATCTGTCCCAGTTCAGTTTTGAGCAAATCTGCAGCTGTCCTCCCTCCAATTTCCTCTTTTATTTCTAGGATTGGTGGTATTTTCTCTTGACACCAAAAGATTTATTTCTTATCCAATGATGGGAAGGTAATATGATCTAGTTTTGCAGGAACAAAAGCCATTGAAATTGACAAAGAAATTTGTAGTCTTTAAAATATTTCTCGAAGGAAGGAAGGAAGGACGGAAAGGAAGGAAGGAAGGAAGGAAGGAAGGAAGGAAGGAAGGAAGGAAGGAAGGAAGGAAGGAAATCTTTCAGTAGGGGAGTGTCATGTTTGTGTGGTGTTGGGGAAGAAAGGGTTTTTAAAGGGTTTTAAAATATTTATAAGTTATCCCAACACTAATTTTAGAACCTGAGGAGCAGAGAAAAGATGATGGGAATCTGTTATTATTGAAAGGACAGACACCCAATTTTACATATGTTATTGTTTCAGAAATATCACATCCACATAAGCAGTGAAGGTAACTTTTAATCCAGAATGTAAAATAATGAAAGGAGACTGGTTAAATTCTGGGAAGGGAACTAATCAAAAGTGAACCTTGGGAATGCTGAGTGACACTGCTGTCAATTTAAACTCCAAGCGTTTTTCTGTGACCACTAGGTATGCTTTGTTTTCATTGAATTGTGGGCAAAAGGTATAGTTTTGGATTTTTAATATTCAACACTCAGGGAAGGAGTGCATATGTTTTAATTACAAGTGATTCTCTTGGTTATTGGACTAACCAATTGTCCTCCACAATAAAAGTACTGGCTTTTAACGTTCAGCTGTAATAGAGAAATCACATAAATTTAATAGCTAGGTTGGAAAAGTTTGAGCTAAAGTTATATCCCACTCATCTGTACTTCCCCCTTCCCTCTGGAATAATATGAAGCATGCTTCAAAGAGACCCATCATTGTAGCTGTAGAACCCATGCTCTATCTTGTTTCTATGCAGTCTGTAGCTGATAAAGATCTATGTAGCATTAACTCTCAGATTCTTCAAACACACAAAGGTCAGAGAGAAATATAAGCAAAATAAATGGCTTTGATTAATTAAAAGTTATTGAATATTTGTAAAAGCAGTTCTATGTTTAGTTTAAATACATTCGGAAATATTTTTTTTTTAAAAAAAAATCTCCATGAGAACTGAAGACAAACTATTTCCGTTAGAAATATATGTAATGTTTTACTTTCATATCAGACCGCAATGCAGAGGCACTGGTGTGCAAAATGGAGTTATCAGCTCAGCTTTATACTCTAATTTAGGCAAATTGCTTTACAGTTTTCCCTTCATTATGATCCAGAATCCTGTCCTTCATAGCATGTAGGATCATCAGCCTGCAAGGTGCTTAAGGTCATCTACTATAGCCTCACAATATGTCTATCCTGGAACAATCTAAATTACATGTCATTTGCAGTTGATTAAGCTATATGAGCAAATGTAAAGTGTATCAACAATCAAGTGATTACCACACCAAGCAGATATTTCCAATTAATTGAGAATGGGACAGGATAATAAATACTGAAATTGCTATGAAATTAATTCTACTGTCAAAATTTAGCAGATTTAAGTTAGGTTAATAAGACTTGGGTTCATACCATAGTCTTTTCGGGTTTTTTGAAGTAAAGTGGTCTGGTTTACTTCTAATACTATGGTATAAATCATAGGTACTACCTGAGGGGGAAGGTACAGTAGGTAGAAATTGGTTGGATATAGATTTAGTTCCCTGGGGTATTTAAGACCAGTTTTGCCAGGGTAAGTCAAAACATGGTTTGGTTTAGTTTTGGTTTGGCATTATGTAAGCCCAACCACTTGGTTTACAAACAGTGGGAAACAATTTGTTTTATGTAGTAGAGCAGTTGCAAATTGCAGCTTCCATAAGATGTGCAACAGGGATCCTTAGTTTCAAGGATCTACTTTGGTTTTTGAATTATTTGCTAAATCAAAACTAGGTCCATATGCAGAATCCTGGTTGGAGGTAGAAGGTGAATTGAATTTTAATTTAAAAAGACTGAGTCCAACTGTGATGTGAATAATTTTCTTGCATAATGAAGGTGACCCATTTAAATTATTATGTAGTGTTCAAAATAATCACATGGATCAATATTTTTCTTTCAAGGCAACATAATCATTTAGCTAAAATATAATGGCAATGCTATTTCGGTTTATCCCATATTCTGTCAATTACAACGGGGAAAATTAGACTGAAGTAAGATGCAGTGAGATAGAAGAATTTAAATGAATATTCTCTCCCTCCTCAGAATCTTAAGAATGCCCTGGTTGCACTTTTGAACCAAGCATTTTGAATTACATGTATGACACAAGTATTAACTATATCTGATGAACTGTAACTCACTAGTACCTTCTCAACCAATTAGCATTCATATGTTAATGAATTCTGAGGATAAAAGGTATAACTAGTGCAAAACATATCATTTATCTTTAATTTTATTACTCTGACTACTCAGAAATACTAGGAATCTAGTATAAAGTAGCATATGAAGAGCTCTGCTGGAGTAGACAAATGGCTCATGGTGTTCAGCATTCCTGAAGAACCAGATTCATTCAGGATCTCACTTTTGTGGACAAGAGTGTGTAGGTGTGTATGTAGGAGAGACAGGGAGAGAAAGAGAGGGATTGTTGCATTCCATTGTTATTCCCTAGCAACTGGAATTCAATGTATGCAATCTATCAAAGAGCTCTCAAGACTAGCATCCTTTGATAGCTGTATTGACCATGAATTGGTTCCCTTTTAAAATACCATAATCTAAATGGGTGGCAATCACTACATTTGATGACAGTGAATATTGGCTCTTCTCACCATGATCTGCAGGGTGAGTCCATATCCAAAAGTGTGAGTGTTGCACTAACTGATTTAAATGTCATCTACAAAACAGTTGTGAGTGTATATGGAATAGATTATCTCCATCATCTGGGATCAGTAAGACAAGCAGAAATCAGAGTGTTCAACCTTACCAAGTTGACAAACTGCCAGATTTTTGTGTGCTTTATGTGTGATATAGTAATTAAAGTAGTGAACTAGGATTGGAGAAGGATAGCTAGTCTCCAATGTATATAATGGAAATTTGGGTAGCTACAGAAGCTTGGTATAGCTCTTATTTAAAGTATAAACAATAATGGGGAGCCTATAGGTGTCATAAACTGGAATGTGGGAGGAAAATCTCATTGGATTCTTAATACAAAACAATATAACTTCCAGATGTATATTTCATAATATTGGTTGCTGCTTAGACCTTTTTATATAGAGATTATGCCCTTTGAAGTTATTAACTATATACTCTTGTTGTGCTAACCACTGTAGTTCAAATTTTGATGCTTAAAATCATCACTAGTTGAACATTTATTTCCAAAGTAAAAGTTTTGAAAATAGCCTTTAACTTGTGTTAACATTACTTTATTTCTTGGATTTAAGTGCATTTATGCATTTCTATATATATACACATTTTAGGCACCTTGTATCAAAATGTTTTAACATTTTTATATCCTTTTAAACTTTAATAATAAAATTGTTTATTATTCGTTTACTGTTCATTTCCTTTCATTTGGAACCAAAGGTCCAATGTTCTCTATTTAGATATTTTTCAAACTAGCTTGTTCATTAACTTTTGACATTTATGCTTAATCAGTTGTGAACATGGTTCTTTCTTCCTGCATATTCTCTTTACTCCAATCACCTACTGTATATGCATTCATTGCTCCCAATAGAACAGAGGTAATTACTCCTGTAAAATATATTCTTATTTTGATGCCAAGTGGTATTTTTTTTCCACCATAGAAAGCTTGTCTTTCAAGTACTATTGCTGATGCCACCAACTGTACAATCATCAATTATGGTTAGCAATCTGTAACTTATACTGTATATCTGACAAAATCTTCTTCTCAATAGTTTGGATGTATTTTTGTATTTGTATTTATATTTCAATTTTTACTCTAATCCCCAACTTGCTAATCATGCACATTTGATGCACTTGTAATACAGATTCAGCATCAATTTGAGTTGAACTATGCTGAAAAATGATCACCTAGCAAAAATTTAAATCATAACTTATTCCTTGATTTGCCAAAGGAGTTCAAACTCTTTATAAGTTTAGATAACAAGAATGATTTTATCTAGTGTGTTAGATTGATTCTTATTTTTGGCAGAACACCACCCAGCAGGCAGTCTCCACCCATTCCGAGCTGTATGACTGAGGAAAAAAATCATTTATTGCTCACCTTTCACCTTTTTTCTCCTGCACAAGATAGAGAGGTTTTTTTTTAAAGAGAGCTACCTTGTGCCTAGTTACTGGCATGTGGATCAAGTCATTGTTGAATCCTACATGCAACCAGTAAAACCACATTCTCTTGTACCATAACTGGAATTTTTTTTTTAAGTCAGGCAATTTAGTAATTGAAAGATAAGGAATTCTTTTGAATAATCAAATTAAATAACCATAGTAGCTTAAGGTAAAACCTGATATTACCTAACACTCACATACAGTATGTATACACATAAAAACTTACATGGGGAAAAGTGCTACTTACTGATATGTGGGAAGATCATTTTCCAGCACCAACAGCTAACAATACTCATCATTGTGTAGGAGCACCCTCTACCCCCAATAATTCAATAGCTATGAATGCAAATCTGGAAAATGTGTAAATATCTTTTGTGAATCAGCCTTTCTAGGGTCCACTGATCAGATGAATTGGTCTTCAACTCCAGGTTTCCATTCAGTTTGATTTTAAGAAATTATGGGACTCGATATCCCACTCACCTGGATGGCACCAGTCTCAGGAAAACGATATAAAGATATAGAGGTAGGAAACTTGTACAGTGCTGTGTTTTTCTGTTTTTCATACTATTCAGTCTCTTGTGGAATAGTTATTTTCAGCTGGCGGTACATCTAGCAGATGTGAGATTCAAAAGAATTAACAAGATTAAGTTATGAATGAGTGATTTGATTTGACGAAGCTTTGCTAGAAATATCCTTTCAAAGCAGATTTGTGAATTGAAGTAGGGGCTTGCTTCAAAGCAATGAATTGAATCTGGTGGTTCCAGAGTATTTAAGAGATCTGACAGCTGCTCTACTTATTATTACTTTAGGCATTCTTACATTCAATTCTTATATGCAATAAAGCAAATTGTTAATCCGGAATATTGCCAGCCAACTACAATATTGGGATGTTTTTATACTACAGAGATTTGTAGTTGTGACATTTTCCTGGCCATTCCCTAAGGAGTTATGCTTATCGATTTAAAGAAGGTATGTTTAATATAACCACAAAAGTATCAAGTCAGGGACTGGGTGGTTAATTATTTATAAAATCTTCATTTTGGAAACCATGGAAATTTCATTTTCCTGAGCTGGCCAAACAAACCTGCGTGCAAATCATTAATCTTGAGGGCACCAACTCAGGATTTACAACATTACTGATCTAGGGAAGACTTGAAACTCAAATCCACAAGAATTGAAAGAATAGTCACACAAGCCTAACAATATAGCTTTTTCTCAAATGAGCATGGGCATGGGGCTAGAGTTAAAGGCTGGCTCCAAGTGAGGGAATGGTTGATTGTCCATTGATTTTTTTAACGAGTTGTTTTATTGCTTGGGCACCAGAAAGCTATTGCCTCTGTGTGTTGATACACAAGATTGTAGATGAGGTGGCAACCAAACACTGCCTGATCCATTGACTTTCTCCATTTTTAGCTTCTTTAATGTGGCCAGTCATAAACCTTTAACCTGTTTCTCTCTTGTGCTAGCAACAAGCTACTTTTCAGTAATTCAAGACTTAATTCAAATTAAGTTTGAATGCAGCTGAATCTGAAACCAAAAACTTAAATCCAATCAACCCTCAGTTCAAATTAACACAGGATTGATTCATACAAGCCTAACCAAAACGTGACACAAAATAAGGTATTAAAACTTCGTGGACTTAATTTACTGTCAATAATGAATATGACAAAATGTTTTTAAACATATAAATACTGTTCTTCAAAAAAGTAGGCTTTTTGTTACTTACATATTGAGATCCAGTTGCTTTGACGGAAAGATTTAAAATATTATCTAACAGTTAACCGGGATTTTTCATTTTTGATCCTTAGCATGCTCAGTTTGCCCTTGGTATAAATGTTGACAGGTTCCATAAAAATAAATGAAATAAAAGCATAGCGTAGGTATAATGGAATTTGTGAATGAGCTTGGGGAAGGGATTCTACCTAGGAAACAATCAGACCAAGAGAGGCAGGAGTGCCCAGTGGCTTAACAGTCAAAGGAATAAACCAATTGATCAGGCAGTTAAAGTGGTAATGAAAAGTTTGTACAGACTTGCAACATTAACATCAGCCTTATCAGGTAAATTGCACAAGAAACATGCCAAGATAAACTAATTCTACTTTATTGTAAGGCTATATTAATAGAATGTTGCAAGTCTGAAGGTACAACTTCCTACTGCTACTTTTAACTACCTGATCAATTAGGCAGTCCTTCCTAAGTTTCTTCCTCTGACTGTTAAGTCACTGGGGCTCCTGCCTCTCTTGTCTGATTGTTTCTTAAGCAGCATCTATCCCTTGTTCCCCAAGCTCATTCACACATTCCATTACATCATGGTAAGCAAACTAAATAAACTAAAAGGATTGGATTCCAAAAGCGGATACAAATCAGTACTAACTCCACACACAATTCCTCATATGTTCAAAATAGAACTTCAATTTGCCAGACCTTGATACCATAGGTTTTGCATACAGTAGACCAAATCTTGGCAGTAATTGGCCACTTGCTTAATGAAGTAATTACATGAATGATGCAAATTATAAAATTAGTATCATTTGTCCAAATTGTTATTTATGTGAATATATGTCATTTACAAATATCTCCATACAAGTTACATAAACCACTTAGACTTGTTTTCCAATTCAAAGGATCATTACAAGTAACAGACATCCTTCCTACACAATTAATGGATTAACTAACATGAGGTACCAATAAAGGAGCTCATGGTTGAAACTGACTCATACCATCTCTTCCTCACTTGAGGGGCATAAAAGAACACCTGAAAATTGAGATCCCTTAATTGATTTTGAGGCTGGTTGTAACCTGAAACCGCTGGGCCCCAGCAATCCCTGAAGCTATTATAGTAACACATGCCCTTCATCTTCCCAATCCTAAGGAACTCCAGTCACATGTCTGCTTCAGCAAATTAAGAGAAGCTGTCCCAAAGCCAATTGCTCAGCCTAAAGGACTACCTATTTTGTTGCTGAGACAGAAAGCAAAATGGCATGACCAGGATCTGAAAGCTAGTTGGCTTGGAAGTTTTCCATAGTGATGACAGAGAATCCTCCATTGCTCCTCAAAGCAACAGGTCAGAATAAGAAGCAAGAGGCACCTTTTGTGACGGGTAGTTTTCTCTTCCAATCCTTTGTTGTCTTCTGCCAGCAGTTGCTATGTCCTTTCTCTCCGTAATAGTAGGATCTACTCTTTTTTGACTGTCCCATTTCACTGATCAAACTGGAGTTGTGAATTTTAACACTTCTGATAAAGACAACATCCTCTGCTGCTAAACATTATAGACCAGTTCAAATAGCATAGCAATCACCAATCGTACACTACTTGGATATACTTGGTTAGCTGTGCTTGTCCCCTTCCTCTAATGCATTTGGGATGAATGACTAAGAATGGCCAGTTTGGGAGTGAAAGAAGCAGACCTGAAATGTGTAACCAATTGCTACCAGTAATCCATAATTGCTTAGCGATGGCACTGGAAACACTGAACCATACTATTGTTATCTTAACAGAATTTCCACTACCTTGTTTTCCTGCCCTGTTTGCAGTTTGTACATTCACACAGATTAAAATGGGAGTTCCACATATATGCATGGATTATTTCTTATTTAAATCCATGAAAGAGTCGATCATCACCCCAAAATATCATCTTTCAAATGATATCTTCTTTGCTGCATTTAATTGCTAAACCTGTATATCCAAGTAGTTTTGCAACATATGGAACCAACTTTTTTCAATTTGAAAGAGATAAATTGTGGGAGCTATCAGCCCAAATGATAAATGATTCCTTTGCATGCTTCCCTAGCAAAGACTGCATGATATGCCCAGTCAAAAAGCAATAAATAATTGCTTATACGGATAAGAACATTTTATAAAAACAGTAAGTTATGATTTATTTTAAAATGTGATCACGTTACAAAGAATTTTAATTTTTTAGCAATAAAACTTGAATTTCTCCCTATGTTAAAAATAAAGTAGTATGTAACTTCCTGGTACTGTCCAGATGTATTGGATTCTAGTTCTCATCATATCTGGCATGGGTTGATGGAAATGTAGCCCAGGTTGTCTAAAGGATAATTGACAGGAGAAAGGCTGACCTAAAAGAGAACGTGCAGATAAATTCTGTGCAATGGCTTCCTTTATGCAATGGAATTTGATACCACCTGATGATATATGCGATTATGGAAGACTCCTGGGAAACTAAAGAAATGTAATCTCTTCTAACCTAGTTAGAAAGTTTTTCCAAACAGTCAATCAGAAACTGCCATCCCATAATTTGAATTAATGTCCTGCATTTTGGAACTAAAGAAAGATCTTGATCATCTCATCTTTTTATATCCTTTTACATAACTCAGACTTCCATCCTTTCGAGCTAGGTAAACTGAGGACCCAGATTGTTGGGGGCAATAAGCTGACTTTGTAAAAATGCCACGGGCGGGGGGGGGGCGGCAAAAGCCCTAATAAGCAGGCATATACAAGGAATGAAGGTATTGCTAAGCACATTGATTTGTGCTTAATAAATTG
>JANHFM010006945.1:116260-144215 GCA_032468115.1 Grayia smithii
GAAAGAAAGAAAGAAAGAAAGAAAGAAAGAAAGAAAGAAAGAAAGAAAGAAAGAAAGAAAGAAAAAGAAAGAAAGATTCGGTCCTTCTTTTCCTGAATGCCAGGTTGCTTGCTACACCTGGGCAAGGAAAAACAAAACACTCTGGGCAATTATTGAGTTTTGTGCTCCTAAAGAGCCCTGGGATCAGTGCAGGCATGCTCAAAATATTTTGCTGCATAATATAGCATCTTTTCTCCATTCATGATTCAGAAGCCAACCTGACCAATAATTAACCCTTTTTTAAACTCCCCAAAATGTTCTGTGCCCCACTTGGGGACAGCCATGTAGCTTAAAGAATTGTCCTGAACACTCACAATTTGGTTCTCCAAACATCTAGCTGAAGTGGCCATCTTACTTTGCCTAATGAAGGGATAACTCTAGAGGAGTGTGTGGTAAGAAAAGTACTTAATACTTGGGGAAAAGTCTCCCATTGGAAAGATTGCTGCATTTCCCCCTGTGCCTTTACAGTTTGTATGGTAGGGTGGGGATCATCAGTTGTAGCTGTTCTAGAGCACTTGCTAACCAGTGCAGGCTACAAGGTTCACTTTTTTGGCATCATTGACTTTAAAAAAAAAGAAAATGGGGCATTAGGAGTGTGAAATACTATGAAACGCTCATGAAATTATACCAGTGACTAGCCAATACTGGTCCAAAATCTATAGAAATGAAGTATTTCCATTTGTAATGCAGCTATTAAAATATAAGGAATGCCTACAGAGGAACTGCAATGTGCAGCTTGGCTCTTGTTAAGCTTTTAGGTAAGTGACCTGCTGTTGAGTTGGTTCTGAATATGGATTTAGTTCTGACATCTACTTGTGCCAAAGTTCTGCCTGGGAATATACAGTATTAAGCAGAGCGTGCCTCTTAAGTTTATACTGAGTGCCTTTTCTCCCTGCTTTTAAGAATAATTTTCTCACACATCTAAAAATAGTGAGCATGATTTCTAAGGAAGGCAGAAATCCCTGATAACTCAGAAATTGTGCACTACTTCTCCAATCAACCAAAAGATGTAATGGTCTGGTTGGGTGTTTCTTACATAGAACTTTATATAGGTGGCCATAACAATCTGTTATTGTTATACAGATATGGCAAGAATGTGGGCTAGTCCATTTAAAAGGCAGCTCTATTCTTATGATATTATGTTCTCTTATTTGTCTACTCTGAGCAGGAACAAGCAGACTAGGTTTTTGCAATTATTTTTTAATTAGAATCTCTTGGTCCATTAGCTGGATTCAGACTCCAAATAGAAGTTCAGTTTCTTATGAAACAGGTGTCTCTGAACATTAGGATTGTGAAAGGACTAATCTGAATTGACCTTGCAATTCTTAAACAGAAATCTATATTCAGTTTTCGGTCACACTTTGTTTCAGCAGTGTGAAGAGGGAGCCTTTACTGGGTGTGTCTTTATGGAAGATAGATTCCTATCAACAATGTTTAGATTTAGATTTCTGGACTGGACACGGAATTGAATTAAGTAGCGTAAACAAACTGTCCAAACTATTTGTTTGAAAATCTGGAGCTGGAGTTTAAAATTCTTCAAGAATATATTTTGAGTTTGAACAAAAGATGTGCCATTTTTTTCTTTAAAAAAATACTTGTTTTTAAAATTCTTATTAGGGCTAATTTCTGGTTTTGCTATAGCATGGCATGTCTGCTTTGTCTTAGCATTTTGAGGGAATCCAGTAGTTTTAAATTCCGATTTACTAATAAGAAATCCTTTATTATTTTTTATTAGTGCAGTGCATGAATCAGAAAAAGATAAATTTAATTGGAAACTTGGAATCAATTTCCATCTTTAGAGATAAAAAAAAAAGATTTATATAACTTTCTTTAATTCATGTTGGGACTAATGCAAATGCTAGTCTAAATTCTGACTTGTTTCACATGCTCTGTTAAGCTATATTTTGCTTAATCATAACAGTCAGTTCACATAATAGACTACACAACAAATGAAGAAACCATGTATCATATATCATTTAGAATGATATATGAACCCAGAAATTGGGTCTTACTCAGCAAGCTGCATAAGAGTCAAAACATTGTGTTGGGTGCTATCCAGTTCTATTAAACCTACTGAGAAAGTTTATTAATAGTTTTATCAAGATATGGATGGAACATTTTATGTAAAGAGATATCTGAAAAATTATTATAGAAATATAAAATGCCTGTATGCTTTTAATATGAGAAAGTGTTAAAAACAGTAAGTTTGCACCAATTTGTTCTTTGCTTCAGCTATTAATGTACAGATTCTTTATTTTAATAATTATTTAAATGTTGGCTGATATCAAATGAATGCACAATTCCTTATCGGAAAGATAGTTTTTGTTGATATGGAATGAAACTCAGATCACATATGGAAATCATTCTTGATTCTATTACGAAAGGGCTAATTCCTTGCCAATAAAAGCCACTAGGCCTCATATCTATGTCCGTACTAATGATTGCAACTCCTTAGACCATCCATAGGTGAAGGAATTATAACAGACCATAAGCATAGTTTTTTATAATATTTTTACTTCAAATATAGTGTTAGCTTACATATTTGAAAATTAATTAATTGATGTTCAAGCCATGCTTGAATTTAACTGAGTGATAGCTATGTCTATACGTACCTTGGGCTTGTATATACAGATGTATATTTGTGTGTGATTTAGAGCCATTCTACATATTGCTTCAGCATACATTTGATAAAACTGTTTTTGGGCTGTACCATGATATACCATTGAAAGATTTTTCACTGGGTTTATAAAAAACCTACAATGTAGCTGACTCAGACAGTTGTGCAGTTTTAACCAATGTACATAATTAATTATGGTTTAGATATAGTGTGAACCCAGGAAAATGGGTTTATTGTTAAACCATGATTCATTTAACTGGCTTATTGTATAAATCTTTCTTATAAAGACACATGCCATATATAATGAAGTTGGGAGCGAGAGAAAGATGTCAACTAAGCCAAGTAAAGTTCTGATATCAGTTCAGGTTTTTTTAGTTGCCATGCTTCAATAAGAATGGGAAGGAAGTCATCTTAGACAGGCAGATGGCATTGCATAGAACAAGCCTAAAATGGCTTAGGTGATATTAATATAGGTTAAGCTTGTTTTACTTGTTTATTTAAATTTACTACTGACTCATGGAGAAGATGAAGACAATTATATTTTTTAAAAAACATTGTAAAAGTCCAAGGATTGAAGATAAACATACACACACACACTTGCATGCATACATACATACACACACACACACACACACACACAGACACACACACACACACACACACACAAACCTTCAATATTTTGGGATGTATAGAATATCTTGCTTTTATTGCTACTACATGAAGAAATCAAACTTCAGCAGTATTTAATAGAATAATAAAATAATGCATGAATTTCTTTCCTTATCCTGTAATAGTGAATGGATGTTTACATAACACTGGATGACAAAGGTTTTGCTTCCTGAACACTTTTGGGTGTATCTTATGGATTTCTGGCTGCTAATCACAAAATTTAACCTGCAATGTTCCACATTGTAGAAATCTTCTGTTTTTACATACCGTAATTGCAGTGTAAGTTTTTCAGTGTTTGTTGGTTATGCTGCATGAAAGAAACATACAAAAACATGGAACTGTTGTTGAAGCACATCCAGTACACCAAATACAATTGGAATATCTGTGGAGAGCTAACAGTGACTGCTGTTTGGAATGCAGTTTGGATATATCAAGTATTATTATTACATATGCGAATGGGACAGCCATGCAAGATAGTCATATTACATTAAAAAGAAATGGCCAGTCTAAAATAATTCCATTCTAGCTCAGAAAACCATGGCACATGAAATACTTCTTGATAAAACAAATCTATTCTTGCCTCCACTTCACTTAAAACTCTTGACTGATGAAAATTTCTGTGAAAGTGATGAACTAGGAAAGTGAAAGCTTTTGTTATTTGAAAGTTGTTATTCCAGGAATAGCTGATGCCAAGATTAAGAAAAGCATTTTTGTTAGTCCACAAAACAGATACATTATCAATTATAAACATCTGATAAGCATCAATGAAGATCTGTTATGGGGCCAGAGAAAATCACCTGGAAAGCAGTCAAGGATGTCCCTGAGAATTTTCTGGCAAATACAGAGCACCAAACATATATTCAGGTGGTTGACTAATTTCTTACAGCATACAAGACCATGAAGCTCAACGTGTCACTGAAGAATCATTTTCTGCATTCATACTTTGACTTCTTTTTCAAAAATCTAGATGCAGTCAAGTGATAAACACGGTGAAAGTTTTCTCCAGGACATTGCCACAAAGGAAAATGGTATCAGGGCAACTGGAATAGATGACTATTGTTAGACAGATGCATTAGGCATTGAGTACAAATTAAAATTAACAACAAAATGCTTTTGGCCCTGTTGAATTCATGCAGTGTATGAGAAACGTGATTAATAATGTTAGTCATTAAAATTTACTTTCATATTTCTCAAGATGCCTACATGATAAAGTCATTCAAAATTATATTTATTTTCAGTTTGAAAGGGTCTGTCATAATACCAAAAGTTTTTCAAGAAGCAAAACTTTTGAACAAAAAATGTTCTCCAGTGCAATCATTTAATAATGACAAACACTTGCTTTCTGCATCAGAATATTTACTGATATTCAATCAGTTAAAGGATACTGTTCTGGTAAAGGCTCACCTGCTGGCTATTAATGAAATGTGTCCAAGGAATTACATTCCAAGGATTTATGTATCACTGTTTGTATAAACTTGCTCGCTTGAGAGTCACAAGCTTAAATCCAACTTTCCTCTTAACTGATACATGTGAGAAAATATCCTCTAACTCAATATATTGCCTTTAATATCCTTCTACACTCAAAAGTGCATTGACCTCTTGTTTATATGCTGGTAGAGCCAGATCAGGGCCTTCAACGTTCACCTCTATAACAAGTAAAATACAAAAGCATTGTTTGTATATTTATATTGTGCTTAGGGTGAAGGGTGTTCAGTAAGTACAATGCCCAGTTTCTCCTTTTTAACATGCTGAAGTGCTATGTTGTAAATTTATACCTAAGCATTTTGTATTCAGATTTTTCATAAATAATTATGCATTTAAACTGTTAAGGATTGTGCAAACTGTTAAACAGTTTTGGATGTTTAATACTGTTATATTGTGAAAGTTTTTTTGATGCTTGTTTTTTATCATTCATCTCAGTTTTTCAATATGAACATGTGTTTCATGGCAACAATAAATTAAGTATGAGTATGTCTGTATTCCCAAATGATTATTCATTACCCATTTCCTTTCTATTGTGTTAATTAAGCTATTTATAAGATCATATAGACCCATTATGATCAATAGATGCTGTCTCAGTATCTGAGAATAATTAGATGCTAAATATATTTAAACTGGAGATTGGTCTAAACAGTATGAAGATACTGTTGATTGGAACTTCTTGAACAGTGTACCTACCTATTTGTTTGTTTTTTTGAAGTAATAAAATTGTTCAGCTACCTATTACTAAGTTAGCTGAAATATAGGAAGAGGAAGCCCAACAAACCACAATGTCATGTCACCTGTGGCACACACTCTGAATCACTTGTAAAATGAGCTTAGCAAAAAATGCAGAGGCAATTTAGAAAGGCAATTCAAGGGTCAATGATTTCTGTAGAGGAACATAAGAACATTTATATTTACATTTCTGTAAAAATGAAGCACATATTTTTACTTGTAAACTTATGTAAACAAATTATGGAATCAAATGAAACTACTCCCAATAGTATTGACCCAAAGAGAAGATAACAGTTAGATCTTATTGGTTCCAAGGAAGTGACTTCATCCTCAAAAGCTGGGTGCATGGCTCCTTGTTCATCAGATTCATGTGCATTCTGATTGGTTAGGATCTTGTGGGAAGTGACATATGATTGGGTCCAGAATTCATCCCCAAGTGAGGAAGTTGCCCCAACCGCCTCTTTAGAATGTCATTGCTTGACATATCCTGTTCCTCCTTGGTGACCCCGGATGTCATCAATCATATTTTTCTGGACTGCCTCAGAGGGTGGAAGTGGGAGTAGTGTTTCTTTTTCCTTCACAGATGGGTCTATTTGGCATTGATGAAAGAGGTCTATCCCTTGCTTTGTGTGATACTTTAGAATCACCCTTTCCCCTTTTTCCTGTTTAACATCTATTTGAGGCCACTGAATGAGATAACCCATCAGTATGGGATTAGGTATCATCAGTATGTTGATCATACCCAGTTATGTATCTCACCCACAGCTCGCCAGCAATTATTATTGATATTGTGTTTCAGTGTCTGTAGACTGAGTTACAAATGGGGAAAAACAGGATCATATTCAATCCTAGAAAGTTTATGGATTTGGGGGCCTCCTTGATTTGCAATTTTTTTTAAATTTTTGACTCTAGATGGGGTTGCACTGTATCAAATCTGGTACACAGTTTAAGGCTCACTTTAGACTCATGGCTCCTGCTTAAAAATCAGCTTACAGCTGTGGTTAAGAAGATCTTTGCACTAATCCATCTTGTGTACCAATTGTGTGGATTCCTATACAGAAAAATCCTACTTATGGCCATTTATACTTTGGGCATGTCTCATCTGAATTATTCCAGTAACTTCTAAATGAGGTGCCCCCCTTTTTTATTTTTAATTTTCTTTTAATTCAAAACATTCCATCATTCATTAAACAGCATGTCATCCGGTTACAATTTTTTTGTGTCATAACAGTTAAAACTTACCACCATATTCATTATTTATATCTACTCTTAGTTTAATATTAATACTTAGTATTTAACATATCTATTATCAGAACATTTCTCTTCTTATTTAATTTTACTATACATTACTTTCATATTTATTATCTAACCATATATAAAATAAATCTCATATAATAATCAGATTCTTCCTTCCCTCTAATTGAAAGTGTTAATCTATTCATTTCTTCACATTCCAATATTTTCTTAATCACATTTTCATCTGCAGGAATCTCTTCACGTTTCCAATTCTGCAAATTCAATTCTAGCGCAGTTATTACATGAATAATCAAGTATATAATTTCTTTACTATAATTCCCTGGTAAAATCCCCAACAAGAATATTTCAGGTTTTAAGTCAATATGCTGTTGTGTCATCTTCTCCAACCATATATATATTCTTGCCAAGTATTTTTTGGCTTCTACATACGTCCACCACATATGATGGTACAATCCCAGTATCTGATGGCATTTCCAATATTTAGTTGATTTATCTTTAAACATTTTTGCTAGTCTTTCAAGTGACAAATGCCATCTATAAAACATCTTGTACAATTTCTCCTTGTGTGCAGTAGACATTGTTAATTTATAATCTGTCCCATAGTTGCTGCCATTTATCTAATTCTATCGTATGTCCAATGTCTCTTTAACTTGTTTTCTAACTTAATACTCAATAAATAGCTATACAATTTTCTTATCACTCCCTCATCTGTTCCTGTTAATATCTTATCTAATTCTGTCAATTCCCTATATAAACCATATTGTTTTGCATCTTTTCATATCTAGATTGTATTTCCAGTTGTATATACCCATATCAAGTTCTATTTCCAGTTGTATATACCCATATCAATCCCCTGCTTTTTAAAATCCTGTTTTATTTTAAGTTCCCCCTTTTCTAACAAAATATCTTTATATCTGACAATATTTCTCATGTTAATATTTGGATATATTAGTCCTTCATTGTTGAAAACCAAACTGGTATCTTCAAGTAATGTTATTCTCTAATTTTATCCCATACTAATAATAAAGCATTTCTTATACAGTGTCTTTGAAAGTAAGAGTGTTCTGCTCCTAGAGAGACGTGGGAAAGTAAGAGGCTGCCGTTGAAGACCACTTCAACTTATTCATTATGCAGCAGCACAAGTAGTTCTGGTGTATCTTAACATACCATGTAATATTATTTCACAAGTTTCATTGTCTGTCAGTGAGCTTCCAGATGCAATTCAAGCTGCTCGCAGTAACCTATAAAGTCCTTCATAAGGTTTGATGTAACTGTCTACGGAGATTCTCAATCATCCAGGTCACAGTTATCCCAAAGATCCTTTTCAAAATGCAACTGGACTTTTTTTTTTCTTTGAAAATGTTTCACTTCTTAAGTCCAATTGCATCTTGAAAATCACCTTTGGGACTTGGATGGGACTGGTGTGCACTAGGGTGCTGTTACTTAAGTAGGGTCATCTCTGGCATCCAGAAGACTTTCTTTATTGCTGCACTTAACCCTGTGGAATAGGGTGCAGTCACAGATTTGGGTAGGCTGACCCTGTCTGCTTTCCAAAGATTTGAAGACAGAGCTCCTCCCACAGGCACTGATCAGATGGTTTTATGAGCCTCTTGCTTGTTTTTGGTTGTTTGAATTATTCTGGAGCAATCTGTTTCACTTGAGTTCATTCATTTTTGTTTTTAGTTGCAAATGGTACCCTGAATCACATATTAAAGTATTGAATTAAATAATTTAATAAAGATATACAGAAGTTAGTTGCGGTTAACAGCCACATGGTTGTTCCAGCCAAACTTTAGAGTCCACAAATCCATGCTCCAGCTAGCACCCTGGATAGCTCCAAGTGGATTTTAAATTGGATATTCAAGTGAACAAGTTTAGATGTTCTTATAGCAAGTTGGTCCCAAACTATGATTTTAGTTGAAGCTGAAAGAGTAGCTAGCACTTCCTTCCAAATGCAGTTACTTCTAATTGAAAAAGACTGTGCTTGCTTCAGCAATGTTAATTCCAACAGTGAAGCAAGGAAATGGGACAGATGCAAGAACATCTGGACCACTTAAAAGTGATTTTAGCTCTGTGACAGAGTACTTGAGGCATTCTGATAAAAGTTTCTTCAGAAAGTAAGTGACCTTGGCAGAAGATCCTTCCCAGTGAAAGGGCCAATAGTGGATATGGTAGGCCAGTAACCTAACTCAAAGTGCATACAAGACATCAAAAAAACCTTAACTGGGGTTAAAGGACTCAACTCTAACCAGCTTACCTCCAAAATCGTCTCCTACCCTGCGTCTCCCTGCAACCGATAAAACCCCACAGGGTTGGCCGCCTCCGGGTTCCGTCAGCTAAACAATGTCGGCTGGTGGGCCCGCAGGAAAGGGCCTTTTCTGTGGCAGCTCCAGCTCTCTGGAAACAACTACCTCCTGAGGTCCAGACTACCTCCACCCTACTGGGCTTCCGCAAAGCTGTTAAAACCTGGCTTTTCTGGCAGGCATGGGGCCGTTGATCTCGTGGATCTCACTATTGTGACTCGAGATCCGGCCTCAGACAGGATGTGAATGTTTCTTTTGTTTTAACCCATTTTTTTTTTTAAATTATAATGTCAATGTTATTTTTTGTTGTGATACTTTTATTGTGAGCCACCCCAAGTCCTTCGGGAGTTGGGCGGCATAAAAATTCAATTAAATAAATAATAAACTGACAACTAATATTCAAGTTATATAACAATCACTTTCAGCCAAATCAAATCAAAATATTTATTATGGTCTATGAGCCAGAAAGTATAACAATAAAATGCATAAATCTGTAATTATTAATAAAACATTGCAAGAAAATTACATAAAACACACTATTATAGTAATTGTGGCAGAAATAGCAGTAGCAATCATTAAAATTTGTGCTAAATTACAATCAGAAGTAGGACAGATACAACAAATGGTAACAAAAACATTCTGTGCTATAAATAGAAGTTTTAAAAAGCCAGCATTAGGGCCCACTAATCACCTTCAACCATATTTTAACACATCTCACTTCCTGAGAGGAAGTTGTGGTTGACTAGTTAACCCAGATTGTTGGGGGCAATAAGCTGACTTTGTAAAAATGCCGCTTGGGGGCAAAAGCCCTAATAAGCAGGCATATACAAGGAATGAAGGTACTGCATTGATTTGTGCTTGAAATTGTAAGCCACCCTGAGTCTCCGGAGAAGGGTGGGATATAAGTTGAAAAAAAATAAAATAAAATAAATAAAAATAAATATTTATTTATATTTATTAAATTATATATGTATCCAATCAACATATGACTCAATGGTGAGGTCAAATAAAAAGAACACATAACAGCCAAACAAATATAAGCAATAAAAAGAGTATGACCTGCAAGGCAATTTCATTCTGCCATGCAGTCAAAATATTCAATAGGCACAAAACCTATCAACCTAGTGCTGGGGGAAAGCCAAGTTTTAAAAGCTTTCCAAAAGGCAGTTAAGGTCAGTGCTATCCAGAACTCAGGGGAATGCTATTCAAAAGGGCAAGTTTGGGAATAGAGAGGGCATATCTCCTGGGTCCTGCCACAGGATACTGCTTAAGTGATGGACCACAGTATGCTCAACCTGTCAAATAGTAAGGCACATTGTTCACATTTTAATTTATTGTCTGAGTTCAGATGACCAAGATCCATGACAATTCAAAGCTGTGCATATCTTAGAAAAAGAATATCAAGATTTGTTTAATGGAAGATTTTCTCCCCTATTCATGTAGTGGGTTAACACATCTTAAGGACTATTGGCTCCAACTTCGATCTTTGTTCAAGGATGAAGAGTGACCTCTCCAAGAGAATAGATCTTTATTTAGCCTTGACATTTTTTTTAATGTTGCTATGACATTGTTCAAACCTGGAATGTGTAAAGAAGAGTATTTCTGAATATATATAAATAGGTTTTTGCAAGTCAGCTGCAATTCACCTTCATAAGCTACTTTACATCATATAGCTAATAAAAATCTCCTTGCCAAAGTATTTTGCATCACTCAAGGTTTCATGCAATTATAAATTTTTCACTCTGGTTAACTTAACTACAATTTATTCAAATGAGCCAATTTTTAGGGGGATTGAGTTTCTGAGTTTTAGCTATGAATGCAAACTGGATTTGCACAAAATACTAGATTAAAAGGTAATTGGTCAATTAGCATTCAATATTGTACACATGCAGATGCCATTTAAATCACCCTATCACGAATTATATTTTGCTGTCTAATTTATATAGAATTGGGTGAACAAATAAAAAATGATATTGCAGAGGCATCACAATATTTCAGTGATAACTTGTGCATTTTACCAGAATGGGCTTAGTAGGTAGAATATACTAGTTGTAAAATTAAACAAAACTGAATATTACTGGTTCAGGTAAAGGACATCCTATGAGATTGCAAACCAAGAAAGTCTGATTTTGAAGTCATCTTGAGAATTCAGTAATTTCTTTACTGCTTTTGGAGGCTTTATCTCATGTTGATCCATGTACTATTGAAGGAATACTGAGTATATTCTCAAAGTATTGTATGAACTTATTCTTGTATTCAAATTGTATCTTGCTTTGAAAATAGAATTTTATTTAAGGCCTAAAAACAAATTGAAAACTAGAGCCATCGTTTATCATCATTAAAACTTCAGCAGCTATATTCTAACCAGTTATAATCTCACATAATTTATGAAGTCCACCAACTAAAGGGACAGAAAAGATTAAATTTATACCAGAAACATCACAGCAAGCAGATAACAAGGTATAAGAGCACTCATTTTCTCAAATGAGAGTTAGCTTTCTTGCTTACACAAGCACTCTCAAAGAGATCTTTAATTCTTACGAATGGATAAAAAAGAGGCTTTTGTAAACCTTGATTAAATAAGCAACAATCTAATTTTATGCATTTCTTGTATAAGGTAGTTTTTTGTGACAAAAGCTATGGCAGAAGTATTTTAATAATATTAAATATAGCATTTTCACGTACATCCAAGCTGCTGTACAATGAGTAAATGTGACTGCTGCAAAATAATATACAGGAAAGTCCTCAACTTACAACTATTTAATGAGCATTCAAAGTTACAACAGCACTGAAAAAAGGTACTTACAATCAGTCCTCACACTTATGACAGCTGCAGCATCCCATGATCAAGTGTTTATAATTTGGGGGCTTGGCAACTGGCATATATTTACAATAGTTGCCGCATTTTGGGTCATGTGATTGCTCTTTGTGACCTTCCAGTTGGTTTCTGACAAGCAAAATGGTTGGCCCCCACTATGGTTTAAGTCGAGGATCTTTGTGTGTATCAGGTGTCAAACTGGTGGCCCAAGGGCAGGATGCGTTACATGCAGGCCACGCCCACCTCAGTGAATGGGGAAAATCTCGCAAAACGTCACGTGATGGCAGTGTGATGTGGTGAGTTTGATGCCCATGGTGTATATATTTTGTTTTAACTTAGAACAAAATTTAACCGATATATTATTTTCTTCACTTTAGATTTTGAAACTGATAAAATAGTTATTCTAGCCAACTGTTATAGACATTGAGCTACCTGCTTATTTGAGCTGAAAGCAGGAATGGGAGCAAACCATTTTGTAAGGCATTCTGATATACTTTATTCCTATTTGGATTTCTAAGAAGCCACTGATAGGTTCCACTGATTGTTTGCACACCTAAAGATGCAGGTTTTTTTTTTTTAAATGCTTACATTCATAAAATAAGTTTCCTCAAAGAAGTATGTTTTAAAAATCAACGCAGAGGAGATGTGAAGAATAGAGAAAGGATGCCCCTTTATGGTTTGAGGCTCTTTTGAGAGAATAAATAAGTCAGAGAACAGTTGAATACACACTTTAAGTCATAATGTTGGGGATTTTCCCTCTGGTTTAGCCTGAACTCAGACACATCTTGCCTTATGGTTGCCCGTCTGGCTCGTTTATTAAATAGTAGGTATTTGCTTTTACAACAATGCATTCAATCAGTGTCTTTTTATGAGAAATAACCATCAAATAAAGTATTTTTCAAATATTTCAGCACCAGCTCTTGTCAAATTACTAACAACCCTGTAGATCTGTTCTAGCCAGTACAGCTCTCCTTTCATAAAGTGTGATGTGTGTCTTCGTGTGTCTTTGTGTGTGAATGAACTCAGCCTTTTCTAACCTGCTGTTCTCTCATTTGTAAGACTACAATTCCCAGTGACCTCCTATTTTGGGCATTCCTGTGCCCAAACTCCAGAGAAGCTGCAGACTGGGGAGGTCTAGTTAATGTCCCTGGGTGTTGCATGCTTCTTGGCATCCTCGAGCAGAAGCCGCAATTCAGAAGGGGGTGAGGAGCCCGCCAGCGGCCACAGCAGCAAAAGAAGCACGCAGCACTGCAGGCGGCGGTTCATGCCCAGGACTTCCCAACCGCGCAGCATCAGAAGGGCTCCGGAGAGGGGCACCGGCTCGGCTCCGACCCTCCGGTAAACTCGCACCCCAGAGCCGACCTTTCACCCGCCGCAGCGGCACGGAGCCTTCAGATGAGACGACGCGGCTATGGCAGATCTGAGGCAACCACCGCCCGGTCACGAGGGAAGGAGCCGGCAGGGCGAAGAGGCTGAAGGCCACGAAGAAGACTCCGCCGAGGCGGCCTCGAGGAGCGCCGTCGCCTCCTGCCTTGCCTTAGCGGCGGAAGGGCCTCTGGCAGCCGAAGAGCGCGAATGCCGGATCTGTTACAACCCCTTTGACGCCGAGGCCCGCGCGCCCAAGCTGCTGGCGTGCCTGCACACCTTTTGCCTGGACTGCCTGGTCCAGATGCATCGCCACCAAACCCAGAGCGGCGGCGGAGGCGCAAGGAGGGGCGCGGCAGCGGAGCGCGGCGGCCCAGGCGACGCCATCACGTGCGCGTTGTGTCGGCATCGCACGGCCCTGCCGAAGGGACACGTGCACGACCTGCCGCTGAACACCAAGCTCATCCCGCCGCTGCCGCCGCTGTTGCCGCCGCCGCCGCCTCCGGACCGCTTGCAGCTACTGCCTCTCTCGTGGGCGCCCCGGCCTACGTTTCAGCGCCCCCTGCCGGAGCAGGGCGGAAATGGCGCGCTTTCTCCCGAGGCTGCTGAGGCGAGCGGCGGCTGCAATGAAACCGGCTGGAGCCGGAGGCAGGAGATGCGGACCGTGCGCTGCGTGTGCATCGTCTTTACCTTCTTCTCCATGATGGTCGTCTCTATCACCGGGCCCCTCTTCCTCAACTACAGTGGTTGGGTGGAGCTCTTCATGGTGTCCCTCTTCCTCGTGGTTGCCATCGTCCTGGCCCTCCTCTCCGTCATGCCTTACCTCCTCCACAGCCGCGGATACCGGACTGTGGCCGCGGCCTTGCTCGCGGGAGAAGGAGCGAGCGGCCCCCGAGGGGCGGCGCTCGGCCGGATGGCGATCTCCAGCCGTTCGTAGGCAGCTCTTTGCCCGACCGCTAGGCCGAGATCAGGTTCCTTTCCTGGGAATTCGGCAGCTGTTAAAAGCAAATAGAGCCTGGTCAGAAAGTGGCTGGCGAACAGGTGATGGTGCGAGTGCGCGCCGTGCCCTGCTCGCCCAAAGGCCACGCGAAGGTGTTGCCCTGAAAGGAAGGGCGGCCTGCGCCACATATAATATAAGAAAGGGGTCAGGGTTGTGGTTGTGAACTGCCTGGCTCCTGTGTGAGATTTTAGGTGTCATAGAGAAAAAGTTATAGGTCAGTGGCAGAGCCGTTGCCTTGTGTGGCATCACAACTTCAACTCCTAGCATCTCATAGATAAAAGGCTCCTGGACATCAGGAGTGACTTTGTCAGCCTTTCTAGTGAAGTCACTAAAGTAGGGCAAGTTCATGTGTCTGTTAGGAAGCCTGGTGAATATGTCTTTTTCTTAGGGCTTTATTCTGGGATGGGTGAGTGGGAAAGTGTTTCTGCCTGTTGAAGGGCAGAATAGGTTGAAAAGTACTAAGCTCTTGCCCTTTTTCTGATGTTTAATCACTACAGACTTGGCATTTGTGCCGTTGTTCAATCCTGGAATGTATAAAGGGTGCTTCTGAGCATATGCAAAAAACACTCAAGATCTAGCTCTTGCAAGCACTGGAGACTAGGGGAGAAGGTGCATTTTCCATTCTGGTTAGAGTTTCAGAGCTTAGATGGGTCCCCATTGACTAAGCTTATAGTACAATCCATGTTATTGTAAGTGCCATAGAAAGTGACTGTGTTTATAAAATTAATGTAGAACTGATTAGAAGTTACAAGTTAGAATGGTTTGGAATAAAGACATGCCCTTCAATAAATATTGTGATTACAGTGGTCAAAATGTTTCTGTGCTGACAATATAATAATAATAGTAATAATAATAGGAGTGGGGACTGAGATATTTTTAATTTCAGCCATATTGATCATTATAATATCAAAATGTATGGCTGTTTAATTATTGTTATGCATAATGTGTAAAGCATATATTTCGCACTCTGTTATGGTATAATTTCTATGCATCAGAAGTAAAGTTTGATAATAAACTTTGTTTGCTTCTTTAAAGAAATAATTTATCTTTTAACAAAATCTTGTCCACTCAATATCCAAATTTTTCCCTTTGCTGTTACCAGTTGAGGACTGTTCTCCTTTTAAATGCATTTTGAACGTAGAGTGCAAGTCTGGAACGAGTGGCGATTGCAACTATAGTGAATGTATTCATTATTCCCAGATCTAAATTGACCAAATGATCTGGTACTGTCGTATGGAAAATGAGTGAAATGGTATATCAAGTCCCATCATTCTTTTCATTACAGAAGCAGCAATAATAGCAGTTCCTCTTCTTTTCATTTGTATATTGCCTTCCTAAATTGCTTACAACCAGTGGTTTAGACTTGAGCTGAATTTCAATATTTTATAAATCTTGGACAGTTCCAGAATCATGAACTTAATTATTTCCTTTAAGCCTGTATTTTCAGACATAGTCTTTTTTCCAGAAAATGAAACTGAAGTATCCCTCATAAGTTTGATAAGTATTCTTGCTAATATGTAGTTTAGATTTGACATAAATTTCATTACGAACTTGTGATTATTCAGAAATAATTTGCACTGAGCACAATTAAGTATATTTCAAGTAAGATTGCATATAGAATTGTAAATCCCACATCTGGTAAGAAATTCAAAACTGTAACCATTTCTCCTATTTATTCTATAAATTAAATGGCAGGTTTGAATTTATATTTGGCATAAATTACACAGTGATCTTGTTAGAAATGTGACATTTAAAAACTGATTTGTCCTTTTATTAATCACAATTTTAGCTATGCTTGGAAGCCATAATTAATTGTGATTCTTAATGCCATTATTTTATTTAGATGGGTATTTGTTTTGGCAGCAAGCTGATTCTACATTAATGTAGTTTAATACTTGAGTAACTGGTAATTATATAAACTGTGATTGGTTTTAGCACGGATTTTGTAATGGAGTGTGTGTTTGTGTGTTTAAATATTATGTTGTTAATTATTGCAACTTGTTGCTTGGACATTTTGATCTGAAAGACAATATATAAATATTTAAATAAAAATATTTAAGAGTTCAATCCTTCTCCTTGAGAATACTCAATGGAACTTGTGAAGTGATCTTGAAATATAATATTGCTAATATGCTTTTGAAGAAGAGATAGAAAAGGAGCTTTTGTCCAATATTAATAACAAAGTTCATTGAAATTAGTCTTTTGAATCATAATTGCAACTTAATGTTTTTATATTGGGGAGTATGAAACATTTTTCTTCTCTGGAGAGTACTGAATGTTACCTACTATTTTCTTAATATTGTATTTTGTTCTAAAAAAACCCACATTATTTAACATTAAAAGTCCTAGGTCCATTCTTAAAATAAATACCTAGCTAATGCCTATGTTTTAGATTATTTCCTTTGTTGAAATTCTGAGATTAGCTGTTTTGGATCAATGTCTTTTTTTATGAAATAAAGCTTCCTTTCATTAAGTTTGACTCTTGGTGACTACATTGGAATGTCCCTGAGCTTGATAACAAAACAAAACTAGTTTTCCTATACCTTTCTTCTGGGATTTTCTTTTTTTTTAAATTTTCCAGTGTAGTCTAAAGCCACAGGATTTCCTTGTGGTCTTCTATCCAAATACTGAAAAAACTGGGTTCAGCCTCTTGAGGTGACAAATTTGATTAAAAGTTGCCTCTTAACTGGTCACGTATATAATTTTTATTAACCTTTCTATCATCCAAGTTTCCAAATAACTTATTTCTGATTCTTTCTGAATAATTAGATGTATTTGTGAGACTTCCTCTTTGATATTTGTATTTATCAGATCAGATTTTTAAAACAAATCTTAAATCCAGATTCTGACACAATTATTTAAGCTGTCTATAAAAAATGTTATTTCACAATGTTTGCCTATGGTATAATGGAAGTTTGTTTAATAGAGGAGAGTTGATTTTACTCTGAAAAGCATGTCGTTGACATATACCGTTTGGTCAATAACACCACATTTCTTCTATAAGAAATTAAGTAAAAATATACTTTAAAAAAATCAAAAGTAAATTCATTTTTATCAAATTGAATAAAAATTAAAAGAAATGTGGTTTCTGCCTATCACAAACACAATAAATACGATACAACACAATTGGACTAATTTGTAAGTAGGTGTGTAAAAGATGTGCTCTTGACATATTCTCACAATAGCATAATGACAAAGTGAAATGTAAAAAAGGGAAGCAGCTTTCATGCATTTGAAAGTATTTTCAACAAGTTACATACAGTATCTAGAAGTATTCAGTGGTTGTAAATAAGTTATACTAATTAATTCAGCAAAATAGGATGTATGAAAAAAAAGTCTCACAACAATAGAAAAAAAAGTCCACTACATTGAGCTCAATGCTTTTTTGTTTGTTTGTTTCCAAATATATAGCAAACCTATTTCTTAGAACTGGGAACTATGTCAATTATATTAATTAGTATGAATATATTAAATGATGAAACCTATTTTTAAATATAACTTATGAAATGATTTTTACTGTCATTCTCTTCACACTTTCAAACATTTTGTCTGCCTACTGGTAAATACATTATTTGGGCAGATATATATAATTGGCCTATTTCATTCTGGTATAGAAAGATGTCTATTTTACATGAGGATTTAAATTTCCTTCCATATTTTACTCATGAATAGTTTAATGTGAGCCACCTAGAATATTGTTGTGAGCTACCTAGAATCATTATATGAAATAGATGGCCATATAAAGTCTTATAAATAAATAAATAAATAAGTAAAACTAAGGATACAAATCACAGAAACAGTAGATTTTTTTCCCCAGATTGTAATGTTTTTCAGAGAAAAAAGGAAGAGTGGGGCCATCTGGTTCTTGCATAATTTCCCTTTTCATTTTTGCAATATTGTTAAGACTTAGGTTCTCATCATTAGTTGATTAAATTGTGATATTACAATTCTCTTCAGAAATCTACTGAAAAATATAATGTATAAAAACAAGTCTTAACAAGATTTGTGGATGCCTGCTGCCCTCATCTGGAAGAATATCAGTAGGCTGCATCAATCAAAATAAATTTAAGTCATCTGGTTTTTATATTTTTGAAATTACAATACTGTAAAGAAAATTCCTGAAGGCACTAAATAAATGAAAAATTGCAGCAGCATTTTTTTACTAATTTTTTCAACTTTGTGTCTTTTTTTATTGAAGAAAGAATTATTTACTTGAGTTCTTCTGGGCAAGAATGCTTGAATATAACAAATTTTACTTTATAAAGGCAGAAAAGATATTTCCGGTAATATCATGTATTTTTGTTTCATGTTTTTCTTTCAGACACCTCCTTCTATTTTCCTTTGCCTTGCCTTTGTAACTTTGCAGTTACAAAGTTTCCTTCATTTAGGAACTTGTTTTTAAATTTATTTACCCTTCCCTGGACCTGAATAGCTGAACAGACAATTCATTCTTAGACCAATTAGTATGTGAACTTTTTCTGATGAGGATTTGTTGTCTACTCAGAAGGAATGTTCACATAAACTTTCCATAGTATCGCATTGACTCAAGCACTCAGTGGCAGAAGGTTCAGTATAATATATTGCAGATAAATAATAATAAATCTTTATGAGAAGGTCAGAAAGATTTTTTGAGACATTAGCTGTCGTTTATCAGATATTCTTTTTTTCTGTCCTTATGGAGAAACAAAAACGATTTTACTAAAAGTTGATGTTGATTAACTAAAATATGTACAGCACATGATCAATTCATTAAAACATTTATTAATATAAGCCCATAGGAAATTCAATTACACTATAAGCAGATTTTGGTATCTTAATGCATAGTTTTAGTTTATCATTTTTAATGCTGTGTTCATTATGACTTGACATGAGATCATAATTTTTGTGTTTGTTTACTTAAAGAGTGAGTACTTATCAGTAGGGTTTTATTTTTAGTGAAGAATCTTTGCTGTAACATTTAAGATTTCATAATTGCCTGAACCAAAGAGACAGAGAGACATGTACGAACATTAAGAAATGCATATTAAAACATATTTTAAGTAATCAGAGTTAGAGTCAAGGTTCTAATATAGTATGTGAGAGCATAGAAAAATATAAATGTATGTTTTAAGTAATACATCTGTCAACAAATATTAGTATAAATTAATGTTGGATCTGTTTCAGGGCCAGTCAGATCTACTGGTTAAGAAACCAAGCCAGAGACCAGAAAACTGTGAATACTAGTCCTACCATAGGCAGGAAAATCAATTGGGTAACTTTGGACTATTCATTCTCTCTCATCCCTCCATGATAATAAGCCACTAAGTCAATTTCTGTAGCAACCAATAGATCAATATTCAGTTGATCAGAAAAAAATGATTTTGCACTTGTGGGAAAATGCTAGGAAAAGAAAAAAAGTTGGATCTCTTTGTTTACAGTTCAGAGGAATAATAACAAAGACAGCTGTAATTACATTTCCTTGAATAAAAATAAAGAATAGAAGGAGGATATTATATAAGACATGAGAAACTATTATTTCATAAAGCAGGAGAATAATATTTGACAAAGAATGATAATTGATTAAAAAAACATCATTTTTGAGTAGAAAGACAGGAAAGAGATCCAATACAAGCAATAGTTTGTTTTTTAAAGATGCAATGAAGTCTCTTAGGAATAGTGTTTTCACAAATGAAGTGTTTTGTTGGATGAATAGATAAAATTGTTGTCTTAAAAACCTAAATATATTTATGGTATAATACATAAAGAGATGCTGTTAGAAGCAAAAACTAAAATTATTTTCTGATAGTCATTTCTGAATTAAATGGTGTTTGAAACAGATGAAAGTATTATCTCTCTATTTTTGCCACATTACTCTGAGAAGCAATGTACATTTGTAGGGCAGAGGGGTAGAAAACACAGAAAACTCTGTTTTTCTTTTTCCGTACTTCTACAATGTATTTGGACTGTAAGACTACCATTTGTGTAAGTGTTATGTGTGTGTGAGAAACAGATTTTTTCACTTATTTGGGGTTTATTAGCTTTGATTCTCTCCTCTCCTCTTTGTCAGCTGCTGAATGAGGTCATATTGCAATATTGCCATCCATAGCCAAAAGAAACCCAGTATTTCCTCTGTGAATAGGTAGATCATTGGGAACATATAGTGCCAATACTTTTATATTTTTATCCACTGTTTCTTTCCAGGCATACTCTAAAGCACTGTGAGAAACTGGAGACTTTAAATGATTAGCATTATTTGCAGTCTTAAATTAAGAATTGCTGCTTTTTGTGTTAATTGCTACTACCAATCTGGCTTGTCAAAACTGCAAAGGCTTACAGAAAGCACAGGCCATACAATGCTGTTTACTTCCATTAAGTCTAATTCCATATACATTTAGCTGTATAGGGACTCAATATAAGTAATCATGCAATACGATATACAGTTACTTATTTTTCTATCTATAATCCATTACTACTGCAGCTCTCAGCAAAACATTTCAAATCATTAAAAAAGAAATTGCGACTAAAGTCACCTGATATATCAAGTGCCAGAGATTAAAAGATATTGTTCCTTCTTTCAATCAGTGAATAATTAAAAAATAACCGATAACCCTAACAAACCACAATATACTAAGCCAAAACCAAACAAACCACATTATGGCGTAGTGTGTTATGAAACAGTAGATTTGATAGTTTATTTGCCACCTCACATTACAGGAGAAGAAAAAGGGTGTGTCGGGCAGGTTCCAAATCCCATCGCTACTGGTGTGCTTGTGGGCGCGTGTGGCGTTTCGTATGCATAGAATGGGTGGGCGGAGCCTCCCGCCACTACCTGTTTGCCCGATCCTGTACAAACTGGTATTAACCCACCACTGGTGTGTGTGTGTGTATCAGTGGTGGGTTGCTCCCGGTTTGGGCCGGTTCGCGCGATCCAGTAGCGGTGATGCTGTGACGTCACTGAACTGGTTCTCCGCGACTGGGAGCTGGGCCCACCCGCTCACCCATACTTACAGTTCTCTGTCGAACGTGTGCTCTGCACATGCGCAGAATGCTTTTTTCGAGGTTTTTTCCTCAAAAAAATTTACTGCACATGCGCGGAGCACGCATTCGGCACACGCACACGCAAAGTGCGTGTGTGCTTGCTGATCACGCGCAAAGCGCGTGCATCATCAGAACCGGTGGTAAAGGTAAGTAGAACCCACCCCTGGTGTGTGTGTGTGTGTGTGTGTGAGAGAGAGAGAGAGAGAGAGAGAGAGATTTCATAGCTTGAACTGCTTAGAATTAAAGCAATTCTCCTTGTTTTAATATACAAAGCTACCTGTGTGATTTATCCTGAAATATCATAAATTTCCAATCATATCAACCCTTCCTATCAGATCCATGTTGCACATTGCATGTTCTATACATGCTGAATGTCATTTGACCAAACCAAGAAAAAGCTTCTTTTCTGCCACAGCACCTGCTCTTTGGAACATCATTTCTCCTGTAGTTAGACTAGCCCCAAGCTTGTTGACCTTCTGGAAGGTCCTGAAAACAGAATTTAGCCATCTGGCCTGGGTATTCGGTGGTTGCATTGCTAGGGATATGGATGTTGTTCTCCCTTAGATTTTTAAAAATAATTTTTATTGTTTTAATGTTTTAACAATTTTTGCTGTGTTTTGGTGTGTGTGTGTGTTTAACTTTGTAAGCCACCCAGAGCTATGAATATCAGATTGGCAGCTATATAAATTTAACAAACAAATACATAAAATAATAATTAATTGTTACTAATTGTTTCCTACAAATTCTTCATAAATATCCAGAGGAAGAAATATCAATATGGCATGTAAACTTTCTGAAGTCAGTGTGAGTTACCATCACCACGATCTTCTGACAGTATTACAATGGGCACACCTTATGAAGCTGTGCAAAAGTCTCTAGCCAGGAATCCCACCTACTGCTTAAGCAGAAGCTGTGAATCTAGAAGGATCCCTAAATCAAAGACAAGCACCATGGGAACTACAGTTCTACCTATAATAACTAACTGGTTAAGTGTCATAAAATTAGTGCTGAATTTTAATGAATGTAAATTGATTTTGTCAAGGAACATTTGTTCATAACCTGATCCTTAAGATTTTCAAAAAATTACCCATTGCTACAATAATTGAATCCATTCAATCTAGAATAACTACTGAGACCAAAGACAATCCAAAGCCACTGGATTGCCACAAGTAAATTGAGGAAAAGTAAATTGGGAGGGAATGGGACAACTTGCCACAGCCAACTTGGTGTGGCAAACTCACCGCAACCAACTCACCACAGCCAACTTGCAGCGGGCAAACTCACTATGGCCAACTCGCTGTAAGACAACTCATTGCGGGACAATTTAACAATTTAATTATTTAAAATAAATAAAAAATATTTTAATTTTTGCCATTAACATTTCATTGTGTTCTTCCTTTTGCATTTTTTAATTATCCACCATTTCTTTGATATTAGAGTAACTCTTGTCCCGCAGCGAGTTGTCCTGTGGCGAGATGGCATGGCAAATTGTCTTGCAGCAAGTTGGCCGTGGCAAGTTGGTTGTGACAGTTTGGACATGGTGAGCTGGCTGTGCTGAATTGTTGGGAATTAATCTGAGCTTGACTTATTGCTGTTTCAATGCCATCTTCAGCCCTGAAAGAAAACCACAAAGAAGAACAGACTAAAATATTAACTCTTACATTCTAGTTTTGTCTGCAAAGAGTTGTTTTTTATTATTTCTGGAAGATCATTCAGTTGGGCATCCCATTACCCAACCTTAAATGTTACAATCCAGGGAAGGCTTTACCACTATATTGGCCACTTGGATCTTCAAATTCTGTTGGTGTAGCAAACTGTTGACAGTCTATTGAAATACCATCTGTTCCATTTCCATGTCTATTGTTAAGCAAAAGTATATTGATTGGACTGATATAACCTTTTTTTAAAACAAAAAATTGGCCAACAAATATTTTTTCTGATTTTTAAATTTACCATTACAATTGCAATTGTAATTTATCATTACACAATTTTAGTATAACAACATTTCAATACAATATTTTAGTCAAAAATAATTTAAAATGTGTTACTAATATTGATTTTTAAAGGGGTTATGGTTAGATCTGTAATTTTAGATTTCTAAATATGTCTCTAATTAATTGGAGAACAGAAGGAACGTCTCAGGTAGGACCAATACCCTTTTTTTGAACAATACATGAGAACACAATTTATCTAATAAAACTGCACCTTTGAAGTGCCATATTAAAACAGGTTCTTTTTCCTGTTTCCTACTGCTAGAAGTGTGCATTGTCACTTAGCATCTTCAACCCTAAAGAAAATACATTTTCATGCCTACATTTACCAACATCCTAATATACACTTAATCATCTTTTTTTTAAAGGATTTTTTTATTTTTTTATTTATTTGTCATAAGCTGCATGCTTCTGATCAGACCAGCCTTTGATGGTTAGAAACATAAAATAGCAACAAAAAGATCAATAACATATGAATATAATAAGTAGTATAGATGGCGTTTCAGATTCATTAACTAACATAAATGTTCCCAAAGTCTACAATAACAAAAGTTTTGAACATAACAATATCAAATACCCATGTAAAAACAATAACTCGTAGAAGGAATGTAAAAATGTAATTTTTAAAAAAAAATCAATATTTACCCCATCATAAGGTTAATACTCTGCTGGGAGGTTATTGGTAAGAATAGGTGACAACATATATTCTCTTTAAATAATCTGCTAAAAGAGTATCTGATGCCTGATGTAGTAGGATCATCCTCTAAGTGATGGAGTAAAGTGTCCAAAACACAAAAAGCCAACCTAAAAGTCTTCAGGGGTTTTGAACGCTTTTTCTACCATAAAATGAAAACCAATTGCTTTCCACTGGGATTTAAAAATCACAAATGGGGCCTGAGTATATGGAATCAGCTCAAGAAACTGAAAGTCCAGTAGTCATATAGATTACACAGTTAATCCTCTAAAAATATGCTATGTCCTTTAAAAGACAGCGATAGGAAAGAAGGTAAATCATGATCCCTCCTGAGGTCAAACACAATTTGTGATGTGACCAAAATTTTATGCTTTCTCCCCAGCAGAAATAATATAATTTTCCTAACGAAGTATTAGTATTTTCCTAGGACTAGGAGTTTCATTACTGGTAATAAATTATAGAATTCTTTTATGATGTAAAGCTTTTGATTTAAATGCATTTTATTTTAAAGGGCCAATTCCATTTAAAGCAGGCTTCTCAGAAAATGTGAGCAAGATCAGAATGGAAGTGTATTTCTTTTGTTTATAGAAACCATTAACAATGCATGCAGAATTCCGTTGCTGCTCGAAATCCATTTTATGACTCCAAAGAAAAGACATGGGAGGAATGTGAAATTCTGTATTCAGAGTCTTATTTGCTATTCAATAATCACACAAATAAAGACAATAAATAAAATATTTCACAACAAAGATTGACTGGCTTCTTTTTTCTTTTTTAAAAAAGTTGATTTTAAGCCCATTGCACTACACACACACACACCTGTGAATATTTTTGCTAATATATTTTAAACACACATTTAAATTTATAAATATAAGTGTCATAAATAAGCCTTTCAAATATAGTTCTTCATCATTTTATTTAAGTAGAGAGTTTCTGAATTTGAATCAGTTGACCCTTCTTACTAATTTTACTTGGGAATCGCTACTGGTAGTAAACGGCCCTGTGTTTCTAAATTAGATCTAGAATTAGGCTCCAATAATCATGTTTGCAACGTGTAAATACTCAGATGAACATTTACAGCACTGAAACTAAAGGAAAGTCAGAGCCAGATGCATAAACTTGAGCCTCTTTTGAAGTCCTTTTAAGTCCAATTTACTTCATAGTGTTACCCTAAATCTGTATAGGATTACATCTTTGGGTTCTGTGGAAAAAAAGAAATTGTAAGTAAGTAAATTGTAAATAATGATTGGTTAGCCAAAATAACTCAACTGTCCTTTGAATGTACTGATGTAATATATTTTGAATAGATAACCTTTGATTTCTAAAGGGAAATGAGCTGAAACCTTGTGTAGTATCTCTTCTGAATATGGTCTGGACTATCATTGTCACTTATTTTCTAGGATCAGATAGACCAAATCTTCCAGATGGTTTTCGTAGGATCTTGGTTTGAAACTTTAATATATCTATGGTAGGAACCTATTTGGCTTTCTGTTACAATTGGATAGGTGCTTCTCTTCCTTCCTTTCTTCTCTTACTAACCTCCAAATCTCAGATGTCTCAATTATAATTCTTATCATTCCCAGTTTGAATACCCATCAGAATTATGTGGATTTGTAGCCCTAAAGTTGTAACAGGAAAATCTGTTCAGAATAGGTCATGATGATGATAATAATGATGATGATATTCTACTTTTCTTCCACAAGGTCAAGATGGCATAACTAAGAGGTCTTCCCTTAATTCTGTTCCCCAAATCATCAGTAAATTGGGCTGAGAGAGATTACCTAAAGTAAGTACTAAAATAGGCACTTAATCTTAGATCTTCCTAGTCTTCCTGGTTCTATTCCATCCCATTCATTCATTCATTCATTCATTCTTGATGAGGCATGGTGGTTTAGCAGTTAAAGATGCTGAGCTTGTCAGCTGGAAAGCTGACAGCCCAGGATTGAGACCCAAGTGCCAAATGACTGGATGAGCTTCTGTTACTTGCTCAGCTCCTGCCCATTTAGCATTTTTGAAAGCATGCAAATGCAAGTATAGATAAATAGGTACCACTTTGGTAGTAAGGTAACAGTGTTCCATGCAGCTCAGCATGTAGTCATGGTAGCCACATGACCACAGAAATGTCTTCAGACAAAACTGGCTACTTCGACTAAGAAACAAATGAACACTGGAATTAGAAACAACTGGACAGGAAACATTTACCTTTACTTTATGTATTAAATTTATATACTGCCCATCTCACTGTAAGCCAATTTTGAGCATGCAATAAAAATATATTTCAGAACAGTTTTGCTAAACTGAGGTGAATGCAATTTAAAATATGGGGGAAAAGGATAATTTTGGAAGACTATTAAATTGTACCATTTATAATATTACTTGCTTTATTCTGCTCTGTCGACTGAGTTGTTTTTAATGTCATTATTTCTGTGGCTTCCTATAGAGTCCTTCCTTTTTCTGTGAGACTAAAATAAACATTTTGAATTGGTTTGCAATTTCAGGTCATGACTTCTGACCCCACTGCAAGGTTTCTCCAATCCTCTTTGCAGTTTGATACAACTTGGTATATTTTGTCCAACCCCCCAAAAAAAAGTTCATTTCAAAAACAAAGTTTTTCAGTTGAATGTCAAATGTACTGGTTCAGTAGCTCATTTGTTGCAGCGTTATTTCTCATATAGATTTCACTGTATGGCAACTTACTATCCAAGAGTTTGATGTCTATTATAATAATTGCGAAAGGTGACTATTTTAATAGGACCTCAGACAAAAGATGCAGCAAATGGATTTGTCTTTTTACAAAATCCAATGTAAGTTTTACAGAACTTTGGGGGAGGAAGGACTACTCAAAGCCATTTTCTCTGTAGAATTCTGTCATTCAGTATCATCACTATTCACAGTCATAAAGAAGGAGCCATTTGATCATCAAGTCCAATCCAATGCTCAGTGCAGGGATCTGAACTGAAACACCATCAACAGATAGCTGTCCTATCTCTGCTTGAGCACATCTAGTGAAGTGTAGCTCAACATCTCTTAGATAACTGGTTGCAGTCTCGGTCAAAGTTACAAAGATGATTGCATAAAATGGCTTTCCATTATTTGTAGATATCAAGTGTGTTTTCCTTCATAAAAATACTCTATTTGGGATGAAACACAGAAATTTAAAACAATTTGGAGTGTTAGCAAAATATGTGATGTTTATTATAAATTCCCATGGCTTTGGAAAGGGATTAAGGAAAGAAAATCACTAAGAGCCAGATTATAAATCTAGAAATCAGATTTAACAATATTTGTATGACCATAGGCATTATGAAGCATCTACAGAAGTAGGAGTAGCCTAACACTAGGAGATATTATTTAAATTATGGGTTGCCTTTCAGCTTTTAACAATCTGCCATTTCAGGTGAAGTAGAATACACGTGTCCTGGTGGAGTCAGATTAGCTACTTGCCAAACCAGACTGATCCAGGTAACAGAATTGCATTGCAATACAATACAATACAATTCTTTATTGGCCAAGTGTGATTGGACACACAAGGAATTTGTCTTGCCTGCCCTATATAAGTTATCCTTAGTATCAGAAAAAAATGTGCCAAATGTGAGTGTTGAAAGTGGTTTTTAAGCAGCAGCTGTATCCTCTAAAATCATCTTAACAATATGTGCACAATATATATATTGTGTAATGAAGTTAGGCTTTATAATCCCTCAATAATGGCTAGGTGATAATAGAAAAAGCTATATCACTCATGTGAAAATGGCCCGGGAAGCATGATTTTAACTTATATAGGCTTTTGAGCTTCACGGGGAGCTTTTTATATACTTATATAGCTATGGGTATAGCTATTAACAACTATAACCTCTTGTCATAGTCGTAATAGTTCAATTTAATGCAGTGTTTCTCAACCTTGGCCACTGGAAGATGTGTGGACTTCAACTCCCAGCTGGATGGGGAATTCTGGGAATTGAAGTCCACAC
>JANHFM010006945.1:145975-165963 GCA_032468115.1 Grayia smithii
ATGAGAAAACTTCAAGTGCTTCGCTCTGAAATATCCAGTCTCCGAAGACAACACTTCCTGAAAGGCAAAAAGGTCTTGAGAACACATTCCTGTGAGGCTTGCAAGAGGACCCTGAGTCTGCAAGTCAAACAAACAAGAAACCCATGTTCTCCCATAAATATTTCATTTTAAATTCTAGCTAGAATTCAAAAATTAAAGTCTTTCGGAAAGGCAGAGAAAAAAATAGCTTTGCATCCTAAAACATGCAAACCTGAATTTCAAGAAATGGACTTTGATTTGGTAGGCATATTAAGGTGGAGGACCATTACCTTAACAGCAAGCAGTTTCAGAGGGTTGGGGAGAAAAATATACCCTCTGACCAATTAATCTTCAGGCTACTTGATTCAAAAATTGTCTTGAAGGCAAAAGGCAGGAGAGGGAAGAAAGCTAGGAGTCCTTTTGGAGGAGGGGGAAGAACAAAATGAGAAGCTGTGGGGGCAGGGAATCTGCAACTTCACTAGAGGGGAGATAAGGCTGGGAGAATTAATACTGACTGAGGTCCCAGCCACAGTTGAATTTGCTCAGGTCCAACTGCAACCAAGCCTAGAGCTACATTAAAAGTTCAGGAGAGCACTCATCAGAATATCAAAGCAACTTACCTGGAGTTTTAAGGGCAATTTGTGTGTGTGTGTGTGTGTGTTTTATAAGTCATGGATTTAAGACATGATGGAAACCTTGAGCTTCAAAGCAAATTGCACTAGAAGCCATACTCCACTGAAATTAGCAAGGCATTTTGGACTCCATCTAAACTGAAATAAGAGATTTTGTAATCTATCAACTTAGTTCTAGTCAAAAGGCATGAATCATATGGAATCAAATGGGCCATATAATATTTCATGCACTTTCTTATGTAAGAGAAAGCCCTGTATCTCTACTATCAACATTATAATTCCAATATTAATCTTACTTCTTCCTTGGCGTAAGGTGCATACACTCTTATAAATGGGTCTGGTAGCCTGGCTACCTCATTTTAGTATCCTGGAGAAGTGATATGAACAAGTTAACTCATGGAGGATATGGGTAGAAAACTTCAGTCTAAAATGTATTCTTTCCTGACCAAAGAAGTAACATCCAATGAATGGTATGTGTGAAGGTACAGTATGTGTGTAGTATGTTTGCTTGCAAATGGATCCAGAGAACTGAATATAACCAGTTCACTAACTCTGGGAAGATGACTTCAACTAGCTGAATCAGGTCTAGCAGTCTCTGATCAGTTCCACTGCTCTCCTTTCATGCTCTTTAGCAGGATACTGAGAGGCCACTTTCCCTGGTGGTGGATGACTCTGCCTTTCTTCCTGCAGTTTTTCCTGATGAATTTGGGCTTCCTTTGCCTTGGGGACACTTGACTGAACTGTGGGGGTGGAGAAGCAGCCAACCTGATGTGCCTCAGTTGGCGGTGGAAACAGAACTGCAGCTAAAACCACTGGGCTCCCTTTAATAGCTTTTTCTAATCCTTGCTTTTGGCAGAAGGATCTCTTTATTTCTCCTCCCACCTCATACAGAACCAGAAATGTATATTTGATTAGTAAGCTAAAACCCAGATACTAGTACCTATAACCCACTCAGAGAAATAACAATCCAGCAAGAGATAGACTGATCTTTTTTCAGGGAAATTCATTCCTTGAGAAAGGATCTCCCTCCAGTGACACTAAGTGAATTTACTTAAAAACTTACTTGCTTTCAGTAGTGCAACAAATTTACAAGTGCTTGCTCTGTACAATTATTTGTTCATTTTCCTTATAATCCCAGTGGTTTATTTACAGGTCACTATATTACATTGTATTCAATTAGATTTGCTCATAAACATTGTTCAACTCCTACCAGTAGACAGCAGTCCCTGGCCTAATCTCAAATGTATTAAACTGTCAAACACCTCACTGGGTTCTTTATTTCTTCATATTACCTGAAAGATCGAGCCTGAAAGATTATTTCAATAGCCTTTCGTAGCTGAAACCACTGTACCTTTATTTGAAAATAAGCCACACTGTCTTCTGGTAAACTAAGTTAGATTGCATAATTTAGCAAACTTCCTCATTGTTTTGGTATAGTTAGGATTACTTTGTGTGTATTTAAATTCCTTGCTAAAATGTATAACAAATGAAATCTGTACACATAAAACAAGAAAACAAGATACCTATTTGGCCAAAATGAAAGCAGTTCTCATAGAAAAATAGCAAAACTTTGGATTATTAGCAAATTGAAGAAAGCCCTTTCATTTTAAAAGATAGTACATTTATTTTTTCCCTTAGGAAAATTAACTGTTAACAGCTAGGAAGATATATCACCAAGCCCCATGCCCCATGCAAGTGTTCTGTGTGCAAAAAAAATGCCCATTAAACACAATTAATTACTGCCAAGTGAACTTCCATTGGATTGCATTGGGTACTTTCAGTCTGGTAAAGCTGTAGTCTCAATGTACTATTATTTTCATGTAAAAGTTCCTTGAATCTCCTTTTAAACTTAGTTTCAATTATAAAAACAATTGGGCTTTGGTTTGTGGGTTGTGGAGCAACACAAGTGATAACTATGTTCAATACAATAGAGTTGTATTCCTATCTGAAATTCTGTGTGCTCTCCTCTAGGAGTATTTGGGAGCATATGCAGAATTCAACATTTAAAGGTGGCTCTATCTGAGAGTCATTGGGATGTAGTCAAATCTTGTTTAGCTTCATTCTGTAAACATAGTCCATTGGAAACAGTTCCTACAAATAGTTTACTCCTATATGGAATGAACTAGGTCAGATTCTAAACTGCTTCATTATTTCACTCTTAACTTCAGTTTTTCATTGCTCTCAAATAACTGCATATTCTGACCTGGAAAGATCTCCCTCTTTTTACAAATCTATAGAAACTGTATTGCCTAGATTCTAAATACTTCAACTGAAACTTAAATTCCTTTATTTTAAAAAAAGAAATCAAATTTAGATCATTAAAAAAATTAAGTTCCTGACAGTTTGTCAAAGGTAAAATTGTATACTTGGTTTTTTTTTTAAAAAGGAAGGAAGCAGAGAACAATCAGATATGTACAGTATTAGAATCTGTAATTGTATGTATAATTAAGCTGAATCACATCTGCTGAAATACAGCATATGTACCGTATTTTAAGGTAAGCAGGATGGGATAATACTCCTTGGGACTCCTGAACATATATAGTTCAATCCTAAACGTAAATTCTCACAAGTTAATCTAATTATTTTCAGTAAGCTTTGGTCTAAGACAGCAATGGTTGCATGTCTTCTGATTGATCAACTAAAGTTAAATCTGTATATTTAGCTGATATAGAACTGGTTTGTAATTCTATCTGGATAATTCATAAATTGCTGAAAATAAACACACACACACACACACACACACACACACTAGGTGAGAAACCTAAACACAGAAACAAGGAAGTAAAATCTAGAGCAAAACTTTCCTCTCACAATGTCTTCACTTCCCCAACCTACTTATGGGTCTTTAAAATTACTGTCCATTGATCTTTTCTAGCCTGTGACAATAGGCAAGAAGTCCCTCCTGGGATCAATGTTTATCTAGCTAACCCTTTTGTATTACAACAAAATACTGAATCACCCCTCCATTCAAATCAGGACACTGTTTTCCTCTTGTAGAGTTTAAACTGCCACTTTGTTTGGAAAAAAGCAATCATGTTTTCTGTGTACTAAAATGAAACCCAGCAAAGAAGAAACAATATCAACTAGCAAAATTGGACAATTAATTCCTCCAGTGGTCTCTACAACAAATAAAACAACATACATTGTATATATACAGGTGTTTGTGACTGTCAACCTTGAGTCATAGAATAAAAAAACAACAACTGTGAGACAATGAGACAAATAAAATGAAACAAAGAAAAAAACAAACACCACCAGCAGCAAACTTGTATTGCATAAGAGAAAGCAGTACAGAAACAATCACTGCTCAAATAGTATACTTATAAAGAGCAACATTCAGTGAAAGGTAAACTTTGTCAAATTAAATTTTAATTGGAGTTTAAGGCATTAACTTAATGAAATTAAAATTTTAAATTTCATGTTCAACTTTAGCTGAATTATATATTCTAATTAGAATGTACAGTAAAAAGTAAAATCAAGCTTTTTAATACTTCTGTTTTTCCCCCCCTAGCATATAAAACTTCCCAATCCATTAGAAAAATATTTCACAATCCTGGATTTTGTTTTTAGTTTCTCTTTATAGTTAGAACAAACTTTATAGTTTGTTAGCGGGATCTTAAATATAGTTAGATATAAGCAAGTCCCGTTTGCTTTCAAATAATCTTATTTCCCAGACAGCAGCTGAAATGGTTCGTTACAGAGACCTATAGATGCCTCAAAGTAAAGCAGCAAAAAGGGAGGAGGAGATCTAACAGGTTATTCTTGTCTCAAGGAGCTTAGAAATGCCTTTATAGTTAGATGAATTTTAAAGTGAGCGAGAGAGAAAAACAGCAAGAGTAAAGCTTCCGACTATATTTGGGAGGGGGAAAGCCCGCTAAATAGCATAATTGATATTTTTCCCTCTAACAGGGGAGAAACATACTAATGTTACCGTCCATAAATAATTGCCTGGGTGTTGTTAATAGCTCTAATTTTCCTTGCCCATTTGATGTACTGCAGGTTTAATATAGAGCACTTACTAATCCAATTAAAAGTGCACCTGGCCTGGAAGAGCTCTATAATTAGCAGAAGCATTTTTAGCTATTTCCACTGGAAAGGCGTGAAATCCTCTCCGCTGGGCTAATATGGGGGTCCAAGCATTCGTAGCTAATCGTCGCCTGGAATGTGAGCAGTTCCCGGGCAGGGGAAAGTTGAGAGACTTTTGTCTCCTCTTGGGAAATGAAAAGCCACAGGCCCAAGGTTGCCCTTCCTCCAACCGAACATCCGGCCCAGGATTGGGACCCTCAGTATCTGCTGGTGGCTTGCAAAAATGATTTGGTATGCCCAGCAGGAGAGGCCATTCAGGCCAAAATGTAGAGGCAAAAGTGGGTGGCAAGGTGACCCAAGAACACCAGGAAAAACATGAGCCAATCACTTGAGGAATTTTGAACTTTCTCAGAAAGTCTGGTCCTTTTGTTTGAATTAAGATCAGCTTAAGAGAAATATTGTTGTTGAATAATTGGGAGGCCACTTTGCCACTCTTTAAAAACTCAAAAACAATTACACCCTAATGTTGCCACCATTATCACTTCATAGACATTTTTTTCTTTTTTTATTGTTACATTTCTCTTAGGGTTGCGGCTACTCTGTATATATAATGTTGTTAGTTTCTCACTTTCCCCTCCTCTCTGATTACTCATCTTACTGGTTGGTGGAGCAATTTTTGACAGCCCATCACTCTCATTTCATTGTAGGCTATGAAAGGAAAGTCTGGTTGCATAACACAAGCATAGTCAACAAATTTGCCATGCACGCCATTTGAAAGATCAGTCTACTTTGTCCTATGGGAATTAGCTGAGAGAGGATCTATAGACCCCTCTTTTAGAGAACGCAAAGAGTTTTTAGTTCTACTTTCTTTTCACTTTTTCTCAGTTGAATTCTTCTCATCATTCCCATCGAATTCTTCCCTTTCCATCCTGATCTTTTATTTAAATAAAAATAAGAAAAAGCATTGCATTCAGAGTAAAGCTTATTTCCTCCTTGAAAGACTTCCAGGCATTCATATGGAACCTCGAATTCCTGATTATAATTATCTTTTTAAAAATATTGCATCTAGCGGTATATCTTATAAATTGTTTATTTTCTTTGAAGTTTAGGGCTTCGCCACACTTGCTACAGTAATTTGAGGATAGGAGAGCCAAAAGTGCAGCGTAATCTTATGAAGATTTAACTAGAAGTTCATACTACGGAGTTCAAATGAGCCTAAAATTGCCGCCCAGAGGCTGCATAACTTCCCTTATTCGATGATAATTTTTTTTAGAGGTGCACGTTTTTAACAGATACAGGTTCCCCTCCATTACAGTAGAAGTGAATCATAGCTAGGACCTTTATTTAAAGGCAGAAATAATGGTGATTTGGTATCCTTATCAGCTATTAGAGAATATTGTTCATCGTTCTAATGAATGAATTGCCACAGAACTGGCATGGAGCACTATATCTAAACGAATAAAAATCTACACGTCTTGTAAGAGACTCCAGGCCTTGTATATCTTGGAGAACACTGCTGGAATTCCTGCTCTCCGAGTTACAACTCTGCATGCAGACCGACCGGAGATTCCCCATCACTCATCCCCCACCCTTCTCTCTCCCGAAGGGATCTACAGGGTAATAATGTTCCAATTACAAACGGCGACTCCAGCCAAACTCCCTTGTATGGAGCGCTTCAGTAAGGTCGCCCCGCGCCTGGCACCGCTGGTGAAGTTCTCTGCGTTGCGATGAAGATATCATCATATTAAATGTAGTGCGGAGAAAGGCCCCGAGTTGGCGGCGGAACCGACCAAGAATTCCAGACCCGAAAACGCCCAGCCCTTTTGCCCACCCTGGGGTAGAAGGGGGTGGCTGGGTGGAAGGAGGCTGGAGTAGTCGTGGGGAAAAAGGAAGCCACGAAGAATGGATTTTACAAGAGAACGACGGCTCGGTCCGCAGCTTCTTATATAAACCTCGGATACCTTGGGAGAAAGTTCGTTAGGCTGGATCTGCCCTTCAAAGTGGTTAGGATCCAGGGCACTGTAAGAGACCAGCGGCTGCGGTCGTAAGACTGCGACTTAGAAGCCACTTTAGAGCAATGACGTTTCAAGGACGGAGAAGAGAACCGGCTTCCGAGTAGAGAACAAGGGTTCCTATGCTTCCTAGATCGTGGTTCTCAGCCCAATCCTAAATGCCAAAATCCTGAACTTAGCCCCTAGCAATTCTTATTCTACAGCAAGCTTAAATCATTCAGCGGTTCTAGATTTTGCCCATAGAGTAGCCCGCTAGTGATCTGAGCTTCGGTTCAGAAGCCATAGCCTAGGATCCAATGAAATCCATTCTCAGTGGTTTCTTTCAAGGGTTTCCTTGCTGTAAACGCTTACTTAAATATTAACCCCGCTATATTCATCGCCGTTGACATGTGTTCTCGCCCTCTTATCAGAACGACCCATTCGAGCCAGCGAGGCTCCCGGCCGATGCAATGCCTCTCTAACAGGAATCTAGAATCTCCGGATTGCTCCAGGCCGGCTTGGCCCATCTCTCTAGGCCTTTACGTCGCTTGTGTCTTTTCTCCTGTGCATCAAATCAGTTGTGGTTTGCAAACCATGGTGTATGGCTTGGTGGAATTTGCGAGCCCAAACAATAAATCATGATTTATTTATAAAGCATTCAACAGCACAAGTTTTTAGATGGCACTCTTGTCCTTAAGCATTTCTTGGTTGGCTACTGTAAGAACAGAACGCTGGTCAAGGTTGGCTTTTGGTCCTCAGCGTTCCTTGCAGCTTTTCAGAGTCCTGTCCTAAGCTGAGTTAATGTTGTTTGTCCCTTTACTGAAGTTCATGGGAAACATATTTAGGATCGTGGCAGAAGCAACCAGCTCTACAGTTCGGGACTCTGAATTTTTTAAAGGAATGTTTTAGAAAGTACTTAACTCTTATCGTCCGCTTGTGAGACCTGTGCTAAAGGTAATGCCTTCCTGGGCACTTGGGGTTCCTTCGTACCCCAAGAGCGAATGAACTCTTTTGGGGCTTAATTAAACGATCCAAGTAACTCTGCAATCGGAATTTTTGTTTCTCCGGAGAAATCCGTTGGAATAAATGTAAAGCAGCAACTGTAACAGCTGACAATCCTTTCAGGATGTGTGCAATGAAGGGAGGAGTGGGGGGGGGGGAGCAGTGGCGGAGAATTGCACCTTAAAGTGCACTCGCTCAGGGCAGCAAAAGCAATCTGGATGTTGATTTTATTCAGCTACACAAGCAGGCTTTTAAATGAGTTAAGGTTCCACACTAGTCTTATGAGTTTGTGCTGCCCAGGCACACACACAGCATCTATACAGATCAAGCGAGGAACTTAAGCCTCCTTGCTTAGAGCAGCCATCCAGGCAGTGAGATGTTACTGGAGTGGAACTAATAGCAAATTATAACCATTCACTTTCTAAAGCAGTGGGAGACAGTGAAATAATACTTCTCAGCCTCTCCGAACTGCAGTTCGTAGAAACACCCGGGAAATCAGGGTGTGTGCGTGTTTCTGGGCTATTTTCAAGAACACTGTTGGAAATGGAGAGAGAGAAAGGGCTAACCTATATGGAGCTCTGAGGTATCCAAAGTTTTGGTTGGACTTCTGATACTTCGTAAGAATTTGGGACTGATATTGGACATAAACCTTAAAATCAAGTTTAGTATCGTGTCCACAGATATTTGGAAGCAAACTTCATTTATACCGACAAGGTTTATTTTTGAGTAAACATGCATAGAACCGCTCCTCCTAAATCCTTGTACTTGTTTTGTTGGCCCTCAATCTGACGGGATCAAGTCTGTTAATAACTTGTTTTGCATTTCCATTCAATCCATCATGGGGCAAGGTGTTCATAGAATTAATATTTGGCTTATGGGTGTGAAAGATTTAACTGAAATAAAGGTAATTTATAAGGGTAAAGATTACAGGGAAATTTCCTTCTTCAGTGAAGTAAATTAGAGCTTCCTACTTACCTGGAAGTAACTCTTACCATATCCTGTTGGATTTACTGGTGACTAGACACACAATATTGTATGGCTCTTAAATTCATTTGATTTAATAAAACTAGCTTTCAAAGAATGAGGTTTTAATTTAGGTTATCTGTTTAAATGCAGCCATAAATATATATCCAGACTTAAAGATATCATGTAAACTCCTGAACACATGCAGTATTACATTGTTCAACTATTAACCCCTAAATGCAAGGGGAAGTCTACTATCTAAATAAAAGTTTGGGAATATTTGGGAAAGGAGGGGGAATTTACAAACAAAGGCTCAATTTGTATAATTAGGCTTTTAAAATGATGAAAAGCTTTAACTCCTTTAATTAATCCTACACAATAGTCTGAAAAATCCAGAGTGCTTTGAAAAAACAATTATTGTTGGATTTTGGCCTGTTTTCCAGATGCAGCTGATTTTCATGGGAACATTTATGATTGATCCTTCAATTCTAATCTTACCATTTGAAAGTAAGGGTCATAATTTCATTGAAATTAATCTTTCAATGTGGATGAAATCTTTTGTGGATGAAAACAATGTAACTACAAGCTATGTTTCTTTTCCTTCTTCAACTTTGGTAAAGCATCTGTTACCTTTAAAGCCATTTTCCTCTCTGTACTTCCAAAGGCCTTTTCAGCTCCCCTTCCAGGCATTCTGAATGCTTTAGAAGGTAAAACAGATTCCTTATGCCGCCTTATCCAAGTGAGCACATGAGTGGTGATCACAAACTCCTGTTAGCATATTCACTTCTTTTCAGTGATGTCCAAGTGACATCCAAGAATCTCGATTTTTATATTACTCATCCAAATAATATACTAAGATGCATTTTCACACACACACACACACACACACAAACACACATTGTCCTGGCTGTCTATTTTTTTAAAAAAACTTTTCCATACTTTCAATTCTTTTGCTCATGGAATTCTGTTTAGTTATCAGTGTCACATTGGCTGGAAAGGGTACCTTGGTTCCCAGATCTAAATTTGTTTTCACTTTATTTTAGTCTCAGCTCTGACTTTTCATTCTGAAATAGCAAATGAGCAGGCCTTCAGTTTTGTTTTTAAAATCAATAATTCCAAAATGAATCATAAGTTGTTGAGGAAGGGGGGAGAGGGAAGAGAGAGCGTCAGCTCCGACCTCATTGTTTCCTTTATTTCAAAGAAGAGGGGGAAAAAACCTGAACGATTCTCATCCCTTTGATTGATTAAGGTCTTGAATAACTTGAAGCTTGAGAGTGACAGTTACTGAATAGACTATTGCCAAAAAAAAAGGAGCGCTGTGGAAAGCCGGCCTGGCACTTCAGAGTGTAAAGGAGGCGAGTTTGCTGGCACTTACCAAGTTATAAATAAAAGGACATGCACAATGGTACCTTCTTTAAAGACAGACAGTCTTTACAACACTCCTGGCGTCATATCCTGCTGTGGTCACTTCAGCTCCTAGTCAGTCTTTTCTTTTCTTTCTTTCTCTCTCTCTCTCTCTCTCTCTTTAAAAAAAATCTTTTCCCCCTCTCTCTCTCCCAGCAGTTTAGTTTCAATGCTACAATAAATTCCCGGGAAGAAGCGCTTCTTAGCGAAGTTCAGCTTAATAAATACATACATCGTGTCTATGGGTTTGTATATCTCCACCCCACGCAGAATTACATAAATGAATTCAAAGGGATGCCTCGATCTGTTCAGTCTTGAAAGCAAGAACCTCTCTCGGGGAGAGACGGAGATGACTGTTTTCACCATTGGCTTGTGCCCGTCCCGTCCCTCGCGCTGCCCGGGAATTAAAAAACAACAACAACTGATTAATTTTCCCCAATGCAACTGCAGCTTAGAAAAGTTTTGAGAGAAACGGGGAAGGGCATCGGGGTGGGATTGGGGGAGGAGGGCGAGGGGTCGGAGAGAATTTTGGTGGTCGTCAGACACACGCCCAGGGGAATCTAGTCTGGAGTGTGGAAGACAAAGAAACCTCTCAGGGAGAAACGGCGAAGTTTCTCTTTTAATTTCTCCAAGCTAACACGTACAGCTGCACATTTATAACCGCACAGCAAAGACCGAAACGGTAGAGGAGGGGCTGGGCAGAGAAAGTTTCTGAATCCAAGACAATCCGAAGGCTGGCTATTTCCCTATTGTCATCTTCTTCCCGGTGGCATTGTGCCAAGCGAAGTTGTAAAAAGACCCACCGACCGACGGATCGACGGAAAATAAAAAAAAATAAAAAAAATAAATAGACCAGTTCTCCCCTCACCCTCCTACATTCTCCCCCCACCCCCACCTCGCCCAGCCATTTTTCTGCAAAGAAGAAAAAAAAAAAGGGGGGGGGGAGAAAGACACTTTATCAAGGAAAGAGAGGCAAGTCGCGGGTCACACTCCAAAGCCGGAGCTCTTCAATTGTCAGGATGAGAAGAGAAAGTTGGCGCTTTCGTCCAATCAGCTCCGGGCTTCTCCAGACGGGACAGTCTTCCGGCTGGCCAATCGCGACGCAGAGATCCTAAGGAAGCTTGGGGTGAAAGAACTAATAAATACTCCAGAGCCGAGTTTCCTTTCACTGCAAATCAAGAACAAGGGAAATCATCCCCGCCGCCTGCCACTCAAGCCGGGCGAGATCAGTGCGAGTTTGTCCGAGGGGAAAGGGCCGTCAGTTCGCAGTTTTCTCCAGCCAGCTGAAGTCGTTGCGAATCCTTCTTTTTCGGGCAAAACTTTTCCCTCCCGCTCTTCTCTCTTTCTCTGCCACATTTTCGCTCTAAGATATCTCTGACAGAGAGGAGAACAGAGCTTCCCTTCCCCTCCTTCCTCAGGTTGGACCCCCACCTTTTCCTCCCCTCCCCTCACGTTTTAAATCCAGATCTCTCTAGATTTTAAATTAACCCTCCCCCTCCCCTTATTCTATGCGGACTTGCTATCCACACTGACCTGCCTCCCCCACCCACCCCCAAATCCCTTCTCAATTCTTGGATACAATACGTTTAAGAAAGCCAAGGTGCCACTAAAATGACAACTCTGGGTGGAGCTGTCCCCAGGATGATGCGACCAGCTCCCGGACAGAATTATCCTCGCAGCGGTTTTCCGTTAGAAGGTAAGAACGGTGGAGCAGCAAGAGAATTGGAAAAAAGGGAACTTAAAATAAAGAGAGGGGGGCGTTTTTAATCCCTGTAGTCTTCGTTTGGGTAAGGGAGACCGATGAAATGGGTCTGGTTGTGGATCTGGAATCTCCTGGCGTTTCTGGAGGTAATTTGTTAGCGGAGTTGAAGAAGCAACTTCTCCGCACTTGGATCGAGCAAGGACGAAGAGGGAAGCTCTCGGAATGAGCACCCTTGCCAATGGAAAAGAAAATCAAGGACACTCAGTTCAGGTGGCACACTTCCAAGGAAGCAAATTCGGGAATAGGAATACAAGGATACACAGCAGCATTATTAAAAAAAAAACACCACCAAAAATTACGTGCGCCAGATCTTGCTCCCTTTCCCAGCTTCTCCCTGCAAACTTTAGTTTACTTGATTTGTGTTTTTGGTAGGACCGGGAAAGGGAGAGTAAGAATGCCGCTGGAGAAGTTAGAAATCAGCTGCACTCCAACAGTCAATTTCTTTCTCCCCCCCTCCCCCCAATTAAATGCCATTGAAAATAGTGGGTTAAAGTTGCCACCTCCGTACCTCGCAGGTGAAAGAGCCAAGAAACTTCGTAGCCATTTTGAAACGGCGTTCTTACATTTCTAACTCAGCTCGGGATTAAAAACAAATTTCTTTAGGTAGAAAAGAGTTCGCAGTACCAGGCCTTCTCTTTACATCTATCTAGTTTCCTCTGGATAATAAGAAAGTCTTGCTTCTAACAAGAATTAGCAGACCTATTTAATTATTTCGAATGCTGTATAGAAGCAATGATTAATTTTTCTTACCAAACAATTTCCTTTGAAAGCATACTATTTCAGTTCAACTTCTAATTTCCCCACTTCCCTCTTTTATCAAAATTTAAAAAACTTCTGTCCAATGTCTTTCTTTGTGTAAAGAGAACCCCCCCTCCACACACACACACACACACACACACACACACACACACGTAGAAAATTAAAGGGATCTGCCCAAACTCAAATGCAATTTTGCACATTTCCGATTCGCAGAGGCATCGTCTGCGTTTTCTTTCATTTCTTTTGACTCGTAGAAAAGTTTGAGTTGTATAGTGCTTTTGCCCTGTTTATTAATACAGGTGAAACATCTTCTCCTTCTTTGGGTAGTCACATAGTGTGTACATTTGAAGTCATTAACTCGCACGAGACTCAGGAAAGTGACAAAACTTTAGCCAGCTGGTGCACGAGGTGGCAAAGCAAACAGTGAGCAACACTATGCACATTGCTTTGGTAGAAAATGAACGTGTATCTAAGCAAAGGGATAGGTGCACAGAGATGGAAAATTATTTTTTTAAATCTGTTTTTTTCCGAGTCAGTCTTCAACTTCAGACGAATGCAGTATTGATAGTTGTATTCTTATCACAGATCTGTCTAGCAAGGAAAACAACATCCTTTTCTAAACAATTCTAGGTATATTTTAAAATCCGGATAGAACTGAAATTAAAATCTTAACGTTCCTTAAAAATAACAATGGATTTTAATGAAATTCAGCTATGATTAGAGCAGACCAAGTAAAATCTTCAGACTAAAGTTAATATTGACTTCAAGACATTTATTTCAACAGGTCTTTTTCTCTGAATAGAACCATTTATACACTGAAAAGTATTGTACCTTGACCCACAATTCACAAATACTGGTTTTTTACAGAATTTTAGTGGGTTGTTTTTTTTTTAGATGTAGAAGACAGGCATGGTCCAAAGTACTACGCTTAGAGATTTAATTGCAGACAATTACAAGCTGCTACTTACCACAGAAGTAGCTTTCTATACTGTCACCAATTTCCCAGTGTTTTAATTTAGAAATTCTCTCCTGTCTTTTTTGTTTGTTTGTTTGCTCGTTTGTTTTCAGAGATAGGGAGAGAATTCTTTTATTAGGTTGCTTTTATGGTACAGTGAAATTTATGCAGCCTAAAATTTTTACTTGATCTGTCTAGAAGATGAAAAGATTTATTCAATATGAACTTTAAAATGACTCATTTTGAAGGAAGGTTCTTTAAGGTCAGAAACTAAATGGGCTGCCTGCTTTCTACTAAGAGTACGAATTGGCTTATTCAGTAGCCTCAGTTGAAGTAAATCATCTGGTTTAGCTAATTATGAATATGTGACTGTCATGTTCCAGGAAAAGTATTTTGGATTTGAGTTTCAGGATAATATTAGCTTCCCACCATATGGTGAAGTCAAAGTCTACTGCTAGTCTCTTATGCTTGTCTCTTATGCCTGTTCTGTGCATTGTCCCTTTTTTCTGGGATTTGGCAGGAAGGACATCAGATGTACTTGGCTCATTCCCAAACAAGTACTTTTTTTTTATGTTCCCTCCATCCAGTGTCCACTCCTCTGGGCCAAGGCCGAGTCAATCAGCTCGGAGGTGTTTTTATCAATGGCAGGCCCCTACCCAACCATATTCGCCACAAGATCGTGGAGATGGCCCATCATGGCATCCGGCCATGCGTCATCTCCCGCCAGCTCCGAGTGTCTCATGGCTGTGTCTCCAAGATTCTCTGCAGGTACCAGGAGACAGGCTCCATAAGGCCGGGGGCCATTGGGGGCAGCAAACCCAAGGTGAGTATCTCAGAAGACAGTCAGGTGATGGGTAAAGATCCTTTAAAATTGCAGTTTCACCTCACTTGAGAACAGGTTAGCTTGGCTCAGTTAGCGTGAAGGACAATGTTTCTTGCAGAGTATAGAGTTCGTCTGGCACTTTTGGAGAAGGTCTACCACCTTCATCTCAGCTTCTCTTCTAACTTCCTTTACTGTGGTTGTCTCTGTCTCTCTATTGGGAGGTTTATATGGGTAATTTGAAATCCCACAGACCCTTTCTCCTGCTAGACTTACTTATTAACTGATTTACATATCTTTGTCCTAAAAATAGTTCCTCCCTCCCCAATGGGCAAGAAGATATGGGAAAAAAACAACAACTCCTTGAAGTATTTTGCTATGACGTCCAATCAGGTTATAAGTTGTAGACAGTGGTCAGTAGGGTCCTTTGACCAGGTTGGAAATGTACTGGCAAAATATACCAGACATGCCAGTCTCTAGCATGAGATGTCCAATCTATGAGGACAAAGCTTTTGGTTAGCAGGGCATTATGAGCATAGAGTGGGAATAACAATTTGGATAACACAGTGGCAGTTCTTTTTGTTGATCCAGGTAGGGAAGGATAATTTTCATGAGGAGAATTCTATAGTGAACTCCAGACTGCATTTTCATATTAGTCTGGCATTTCAGGTGAGCCCAGCTGTTTTGGCTTGTTCAGTGTTCACTGTGCCACTGAAAACTGGATTAGTTTGGCATAACTGTAGGTAAGTGTATTGTGAAAACTTAGTCCATATGGATTTACTTCTGTCCTCAGATAATTGTGGAAAGAGGCTTAAGCCAAACAGATCTGCAGAGAGAGTTACTCAACAATGCAGCTTGTCCTCCAACCACTTCCACACATGGTGGAGAGCTTGCATGCACCTTCTGAAGTCAACAGAGCTAACTTTATCTCTGCTGATTGTTTAGACTTTCTCCCGCATCCTTGAAAAGGACCGAGAATACAGAGTCTCCTTTGCCTAGCTGGACTTGTACATGGGGGAGGGGGGGCATATCTCCTTCCTAGCCTTTAAAGCTCCTTGACTTACTGGTTGCCCTTTCTTTTAACTTCTTTCCCTTGCAGAGCTGTTCAGAGAATTTGTGTAGGTCACTCAATCCTAAATTAAGAGACTTAGGTGAGCCTGGTATGTTTCCCACAATCTGTTGGTCACTAGCCCTGCTGGAATGTTTCTGAGAAACAGCATGGAAATTAGATTCCAGAGAAGCCCCAAATTTCCCTTTCCTTTCAGGGCACTTGTGGATTCTCAAGGCAACGAGGTCTGTTTCTGCTACAGTGACCTCAACCAAAACCACCACCCAGACATCCAGCAAAGAATGCAATCCTAAAATCATTACTTAATACTAGTAACAGCTTGACAGTGAGTGTGCAAGCAAATATGATTAATAAGTATGAGTTGAGCCATAGTAAAACTATACTTTCAGCTCCCCCCCTCCCCTGTAGTCCAGTTTTCACTAAACTGCTGCAATTCCATCTCAATTCTAAACAGATTTAGGGTTGGGGGATATAAATACCAATTGAAATGAGTGTTTTACTTTGTAGTTACTTGCTTTGGAGTGAAATGTTTATGACATGAAGAAGATGTATATATTTTGTAACATTTATATATTTATACATTTAGAATGTTACCAAAATGACCAGCCAAATTATAAAGTAGATTTCCACCATGGCAGATTTTTTCTTTAAAAATACTTTTTATCTTTTAATAAGGTTATATTACACTGATTGCAAGTTACATATACATACATACATACATACATACATTCATACATTCATACATACATACATACATACATACATACATACATACATTCTTTCCCTCCCTTCATATTTTTCTTTAAAGAGAATGATGATTTGAAATCTAAATGCTAATATAAGTACTGAATATCACTCTGTGGTCACTCTGTGAAAGTTAAAGCTTATTTTGTTCATTTCATTTTCAACAGAAGGGTTCTATCATTTACGTTAAATAATATTTTGCATGATTCACGTGAACACAAAAAAATGCAGCCTCTGCTTTCCCTTTTCTGGGAAAAAAATCGGCCATTGCTTTTGTTCAGTGAAAGTTTTATTTCACTTTCGAAACTCTTTTTTAGAACATTTTCTCCGTCATTAATTAAATGAGATTTTTCTCCCTGTTGATTCTTCTTTACCTCATCTTTGAATATTTTAATTACATTACCTTTTGGTTCTGCATTCGATCTTTATTGCTTTAAAAGAAACGTTTAATTTTAATGGATATTTTGAGGTGGGTGGGACTGAGTGCCAGCTTATTTTCCTTTGACCCCTTTTGTGAGAATAAATGACATATTTTTTTCTTCTTTTCTTAAGTATAGTTATCGATTCTTAACTTGTCCGCCCCCCCCCCCCGCGTTAACGAGTGTTGTTTTCATCCTTACGGAGGTCTTGCTATTTTTAAACGGTCTCCCATGAATCATATCATATTCTTGACTTCGCTGCTTTAGGTCAGGCAGACGACCCAAGTTCCACTTTCAAAACGGATGGCAGGAAATCTTGTCCAGTTAGGGCCCTAGATGTTGCGCTGTTTTTCTCTGCACCGCCGAGTCTCGCCTTTTGGCTGTATCCCTTTTCTCCGTCATCTCTTTCCTCTCGCCCCTTTCCCTCCTTCACCCCCCCCCGCCCTTCTTTTATCGTGCTCCCTTCCCTGTCCCCCAAGAATACAAACCTTGTTTCCTTTCTGGATTGTTTTTATTAAAGCAGGTGACGACGCCGGATGTTGAGAAGAAGATCGAGGAGTACAAGCGGGAGAACGCAGGCATGTTTAGCTGGGAGATTCGGGACAAATTGCTGAAGGACGGCGTGTGCGACAGAAACACCGTGCCTTCAGGTAAGTCGCCGGGGGAAAGCTACCGCAGTTCAGATGGTAAGCTCTGGAGTTCTGCACCTTCTACCCGTCCTTCCTTAGCTCCAGCGGAATCCTTGACATTTCCTTTATCGATCCGAAAAGTCTGGATATGAATGGGAAGCTTGATGCTTGCTTTAGTTTTACCCTTGCACTAAGGGGATATACCTGGGAGGGACCCTGTTTAGAAATAAGTCGCTTGGGAAAAGAAGCACCCGACGTCTAAGTGGGACCGCAGTTTCCCTCCCGCGGGGCTCACTAGACCCAGCTTAACTGGGGATGTCCTGGCCAGTTTCCGCAGGTCAGAAGGGAGCTCCCGGGGGTCGGTCGGACGGCCTTGAAATGGTGGCGAAAGAACGGTGAGGTTTGGAGAGGTCGCACTTGCCCAAATCCATTCAACGCTGCGGTGGGCTCTTCCCGATTTCAAGCCCAGGGCATGCGGTGTGGGGGGGGGGGGGCGGCGGAGGAGGGAAGCTACATTATTGACAGTGGTGCATGTCCCCCTTCCTCCCCTCCTCGCCATCGGGGAGCGAATGCGGAAGGCCAGGTTTTATTTTAGAGGTAGCAGATGAAAGGGAAGGGCGAAAAGGCCCTGACTAGACGGTGCAGACTGGGCTCGGGTGCAGGAGCACAGGAGGACCCACGAGCTTCGCTTCCTGGGCACATCTTTTTTATCCAAGTCATACATTCGCGCGATCCAGTTTAACTACCATGTGGCCACTTGTTTTTAGGCGGCATGACTCGAGGCTTGTTTTTACTTAACATCCGATAAATGTGAAGCTTTCGTTCCTTTCGTTCTTCCTTTCCTCGAAGGCTGGGGGCAGGGTTGGGTGGCAGGCCCGCAGTTAGTGCGTGCGCTGCTACGCGCAGGGATGTTTTTGCTTTTACTTATAGTTCCATATCAGACACAAATATTTTACCTTCCTGTTAGCCAAGATCCCTTCTGGATGGTGATCTCTGGAGCGCTATTGTGGTCTCAGTCAGTTGGGTTGAAGATTTTCCAATTTACACTAACTACCAATCAGAAGAAAAGTGAGGGTGAAAAAGGGAGAAGCAAAAAGGAAAAAAAACCACAAAAAATAAAACGGGAGGGGCTGTTTGGTGTTGGCCTCTCAGTCCTTGAAAAGAAACCAAGAGATCTACTGGTACAATATATCAGAAAAAGAAATGGTTATCCCGTCTTCATTTCCATCTCTTTCTAGGAGGGTATAAAGGCTGTCTAGAGGTATATTCCCCTCTCAAAAGGAATGCCTTATAGAAACAATTATGTTTTAAGCTTTTTTGAAGTATAGGGCAAATATTTTCAAGGCCGTTTTCTTTTTCTGCGCGCCATTAAAGGCTTTGATTCATACAAGTGTCCAAATCATGTACTGTGTACTGCAAGGAATAGGCTTAAAAATATAAGTAGGATAATTTTTTCTAAGAGCGATAGGTAGGGACCTGTTTGAAGCCAATTTGGTGCAGTGATTAAGACTCCAGGTTAGAAATCAGGAGACAGTGAATTCTAGTCCTGCTTTAGTCACGAAGCCAGATGGATGACCTTGGACCAGTCACTCTTTCTCAACCTTAGGAAGCAGGCAATGGCAAACCACTTCCAAAAATTTGCCAAGAAAACCGCAGGGACTGCTAGTTCCACAGGCAGTTGCAGAAATCACTCAACTGAAATCGCCAAAAGAGCTTGGGGATGTGCGGGTAAAATGCAAGTAAGATTACAGGCTTGCGAGTCGCTCCGGTTCTGCAGCCTAGAAGAAGACTGCCGTCTGAAATGGCTTCGAAGAACTCGCGTGTCCCTCCAGCTGCTGCTCCGCTAATTTAAGAACAAACTTCTTCAAGTCTGCAAAACTGCTTTGCTTACTTCAATATCTTTAGGAACAAGCGTGACAGCCTATCTTTGCTTGTACTTTTAGTACCTGCTGTTGTTCTAGTGCCGACGTTTAGGGTCGACGTGGTTCCCCGCCCCCCAGAGTGGGAAATCCGCCCAGTTCTTCAATGCATAGATTTTCCTTTCCATAGTTGCGTTCCCGTGATTCGCTGACTTCTACGGAACTTATCCATCCAATTAACGCAATTTTTCGTGATTGGCTCTACAGGTTAAAATCATAAATTAGACCCATGGGTTGTAATCCTAAAACACATCAAAGTCAAACTTCGCAGCTCGGACCCGCGTTCATTCATACCACCCGTGTAACCGAGTCGCTTGAAAGCATCGCCCGGTGCGTTGGGCACAACGTGTCAAGGGAACTTAGAGCTGAACAAATTCAGCTCCCTCCGGTTGTTTTAGGGTTCAAGGTTTTGTGGCGAGCCAGAGGATACTCTGATCCAATAACTAGCCGAAGAGGATCTTTTGCAAACTAAAGCAGCTCCCACTCGAGTTCTTAGAAGGGGGGGGGGGCGAGGGACGGTGCGGGGGGAGGACCAATTATAACAGATCGGGAAACTGCAATCAGGGGACTCCGCACAACCCCCCATTTGGTAAACCGTTATTTCCAAGCGTCTTCCCAGTTCCTTAGCATGTGTCCAAGGGGGACTCAGAGCCCAGCCCGGCTTCTCCCGGTTCCCCGCTTCACGCCTCTCTTTCCTCTTTCTTTCTCAAGTGAGCTCCATCAGCCGCATTTTGAGAAGCAAATTTGGGAAAGGAGAAGAAGAAGAAGGGGAGCTGGAGCGTAAGGAAGCGGAAGAGAACGAGAAAAAGGCCAAACATAGCATCGACGGCATCCTCAGCGAAAGAGGTAAAGACGGTCATTTTCCCCGGGCTTGGG
>JANHFM010006945.1:183242-190742 GCA_032468115.1 Grayia smithii
TGTCTGTCTGTCTGTCTATCTATCTATCTATCTATCTATCTATCTATCTATCTATCTATCTATCTATCTATCTATCACATTTATGTACAGCCCATCTCCCTTAAAGTAGCAGTTACTAAATTTCAAGCTGATCTGCCAAAATCAAAAAGCCATTGTAGCTCTTTGTGCATATAGTGGCAGGTCTTCCTGCCAGATTAAAGGTCAAGCAACCTTTGCAGGAAATTGTCCAGAGCAGCATTTGTTGTAGCCAATTAAATCCAAAATAAGGTAAGCTTCAGAAATGCATTAAGATAGCCCATATTTCCACAGAAGCCTTTTTTTGGAAAACATATGGTTATCTCTGGTTCCAGTTTATGGATACTTCATAGTTCTTGATCAAAAGCAGCTATTCTTCTCCAGAAGAAAGTTCCTTTGGTATGCCATTTCTTGAAATGCAAAGTGGAATATGGATTAAATGAATACTTTTTAAAATAAAAGTCTTATAGTTATAAAATTTTGTTCAGTTTAACTGTATGCTTAATTAAAATGCGTACATTTTATTAAACTGCTTGAAATATTTGTCATAATGTTTTGCTTTTTAGTAAAATTAAGCAAAAGTTCTTTACTTACATAACACACAATCTGATCAAATGGTGGCTGGAGCTATACACCAAACCAGTCCTTTTGTACCATCAAATTAAGTCTATCCTGTTGCTTCCATTTTTAAAAATAAAATCATCTAATATTAACTGAACTGTAAGATAACTCATTCTGTATGGATCACAATTTTACTCCGCCAATATGTTTTTATTTTATAAAACATAATATTTATGACATAATATTTCTGTCATAAATATAACAAACATAATATTTATAAAACGTAATATTTTAAGATATTACATCCATAATCATTCCTGTAACAGCCCACAAAGTGTAAAGTCATCATGTATCTCATTGGATCTGAGCTAGTTAGGTCATTCTCTATAATTTTAAAGATCAGCTTAGGCAACACTGCAAACAAATATTTTCAAATGAAATTTTACAACAGAAAATTACAGTTGAAAATCTGTCAGTTTTATTTTTTTCTGTGACCAGAAAAAATGAAAAATTAAACTTTTGGACTAAACCATTTATATCATAGAGTCTCTTATTCTGAAATACAATTATAATACTGAGAACAATTGATTTTCAAAGGGATGAGGGAACAGCTAACAGAAATATTTCTCTTTTGGCTTAGTACCAATAAAAATGCTTAGCAAAAAACTAAGATTAGAATTAGTTTAGTATTTAATATCATAATACGCTTTGGGGAGAAGAGATTAAGTAAAGTTGAACTTGATGGATAGTTGGGAATCCTTCGTCATGGTTTATAAAATAGCAATGGGAAATGCATCAAAACTACAAAATCCCAAAACACAAAAGCTTGTTTCAAAACAATTTGAAAATAAAGTATTCACTTTTCATTGTACCATTGCACCTTCTTTTACATGTTACAAATAGAAGGCCAAACAGACAAGCAGTCCCAGTTTACAAGGATGTAAAATTGTCTACAAGAGTACAAAACAGCTTCCCACTAGATTTTTAACAACCACTGGACCATCTATCTTTCCTTTTTTTTTCTTTTGAGGAATTTCTACCTCTATGCTGTTCCCTCATCCACTTGAAAATCAATTTTTAAATTTTTATTACAAGAGGAATTAACAGTTTTAAATCAGTATTGGCCTGTTACAAGATAAGTAAATTATGCAACATTTGCTCCATTTTATACTGTTTATCTTTGCAAATAGGAGAATTGCAAAAGACAGTTAATCAGGCAAATTGAGATGTCTTGTGTTGCTTAATGTTCTTTCTTTTATAAGTAGAAATTAACATCTGAAAAGGATATTTTAACATTTCTCCCAAATACTAATTAGTAATTAGCTATTTCTACTACTTGGCCCTAGCTCATTGTATTCTTATGGTTCATTTTCTATTATAATTTCTGAGATGCTTAGGATAATTTCAATTTGTTTGCTTTGGAAAATCTTTTTTTTTTAAATGTGCATGTGTATATCTTTAATTCTCCCTTTGTATTAATGATCACATTGCCTATGGGGATATATAAGATTAAATGATTGATTTAATCCTACAAATCCCATGGGCAATAATTGAATTTCATAGATCCCCATAGGCAATATGGCAATATATGTAGACACAAAGGAGGATTTTAATACATATACATACATATAAAACTCATGTCTAATTTGATGAGAATAATAATGCATAGCAACTGCAATTACTTAAAACAGAACCTTTGTTATACTTTTTACAATAAAAACCATGCAAGCTATTAAAGGAAGCTGTGTTTATTAGTCCTATTTTAAATACATGACTTGATTATTTTTCAGATTAAATTAAACAAGTATGCAGTATGATCCAATCTGTATTTAGTCTGTAAGAATTAGGAGAACAATCAGGTTTAATGGAACTTCCTGCTCAGTAATGTGATTAAAACAGCTCACCTGTTAGCAACACTCTACATATTCAATTTTAGCGTTGACACTATAAACTGTAGTAAACAGAAGATAGATTGTAGTTAATTCTGGAAGTCAATAAAGCTATTTATATCCAAAACTACAGTATATGCATTCTTTATCATTTTCTATTTAAAAGGTAAAGGTAAAGGTTCCCCTCGCACATATGTGCTAGTTGTTTCCGACTCTAGGGGGCAGTGCTCATCTCCATTTCAAAGCCGAAAAGCCAGTGCTGTCCGAAGATGTCTCCATGGTCATGTGGCCGGCATCACTGAATGCCAAAGGTGCATGGAACACATTTTCTATTTAGGATACCACAAAACATACTGTAGACTTTACTGTATGTAGAGTATATACCTGCACTGTTCAAGTAACTTAAGAAACTGGCCTTTAGTTTCAAGAACTTGTTAAAAAATCCCTTATTTAATTATAGTGTGAATCATAGCAGACATGCTGGCAGGATTACTTCAGTGTGTATATATTCAGTTACAAGGTGCCCATCACTTTTAACGATAAGGTTCTAAGTAAGTAAGTACATTCTAAGTGCAGTAGAGTAAGCATCAGGCTAATTTTCTGTTACAGTAATATTAGAATATAAAATGAAAACATGTTCCTCCAAGTCAAGTAGATTGGTTATTAGGGGGTGAAATAATCGCTGGGGTATTAAAAGTGCCTCACATGTATCTTTTAAGGTTGAATTTTTTGGGGAATGCACATCCCTCATGGTTATTTTTTCAGTCAACCCATTCTACATTGCATTGGGTAAGTTAACCCACCTTCTCACTTTCTTATTTAATGGGCAAAAGTGTGAAAGTAAGAGGCAGGATGTTGTCTGAATTTGGTTTGTTGTACTGGTCTGTTGAAAACTGATACAAATAGTAATGTAAACTAAATAATTCGTACCTAACATAATTAACTGTTTCATGAAACTGGTTGCTTATTTTCTTCAAATGGGGTATGGTTTGATTTCATTTTTTTTCTATACATTTATATATTCTTTTTCCGTCGTTTGCTTATAATTTGCTGTGTATTTCAAACCAAGCTAGCTCATCAGTGGCAGTTATCTTAATATGTCTATGCATTATCTACTTGAATGGCCTCTGCAGATGTATTAAGATTACAATCTGTCTATTCAGAGATGGAAGGGTATGGTGACTCTATGCTCCATCCAATGACATGGCTTTCAACCTTTTTTTTATTTGACACTGACTGTATAATCACACCCAGTAAAAAATATAAGGGAGTGAAATACGGGAAACTTCAGTGCTATTTTTCACTCTGTGTCTAGTCCGCTGTTCTTGAAAAAAACCTCTCCCTTCAATGTGGTTCTTATTTTAAGATAGTTATTTAACTTCCTTATGAAATAATTTGAGAAACTCAATAACAAAGCTTCCTTAAATGTAAGGCAGAGCTCCAGAAAGCTCTATCCTGATGGCATCTGGAATGGGAAACCCCTGTTTGAGATATTGTCTGTACTGATGTGATCTCTGGATTGCCATCTTTTAACTATCTTGTTAAAATTAATTTTATTGATTTTGAATTCATTTATTGTACTTCTGTTTGCTCATTTTTATGATAGCATGAAAAATAAATAAATAAATAAATAAATAAATTAAATAAAAAAATAATAAAAAATATTTAGAATTTTCAGACAACAGCTCAGTTTTATTATAACTCTACAGCAGGGGTTGGGAACTATGGCCCTTTTATAACCTATGGACCAATCCCCAGAATTCCATGAGCCAGCATGGCTGCTTCTGGAATTCTGGAAGTTGAAGTTCACAACTCATAAAGGGGCCATAGTTCCTCTCTGCCCTACACCTTATCTGTTCCCCTTATCCCATTTCCTTTTAACACAGTTTTTGTGAAGAAATTTTTTTCTACTTTTCGGTGTTCTATATCAATACAACATAATGGTCAGTTTTAACTGTGCACTGGAGTCATCCATGTTCTGAAAGACTCTGCTTGCTTCTGGGCAATTATGTGGGTCCTCAGAGAACCTAGAGCCAATCCAAAATGGATCTTTGCATTGAATGGAGACAGCTCCAGTGATTCAGCTTTTCAGAATGTTGTAGAAAAGCAGACACTGTGTCTACAAAAAGCAAAACAAAACTACTTTTTTTTTCTGGAATTGAGTTGAGCAATTGACAGATTTATCTTCTAATCACAGAAAACACTTCATCAAGGAAGTGCTTTGAGTGAGGAATGCTTGCCAGCAGTACTTGCAGAAAGAGATTAGGTTTTATATAAAACCAAATTTAGTTATAAGTCCAAAAGCATCTGAATTCAAAAGGATCTAGATGCATAGATCTTGTACCTGTTTTTCAATCAGTGGTGGGGCTACTCAGCTCAGCAATTGTCATAAACATTTGCCACTAAATAATGTCAGAATTAATGCTGGCGACAGATATTTTGATACTCAGAAATTTATTGCAACCTAACTTTTTATTTGTTAGTTAAAACTTATAATACATGAAATATTTTATTTTACTTTTATTTCTTTGCTTTTAAGCTAACTTCTTCCTAGAAAATGTTTTCATCTATTTGTTATTTCATGTATTTATTTATTCATTTATTTTTTATCCCATTTATATCCCTCCCTTCCAAGGTAACTTATAATGATTTTTTTTTAAAAAAAAAATATAGTATTACGCAAAGCAATAGTAAAAAAAAAAATCCTTAAAAATAGAAAGGAATATCCCTCACTGTTTCTTCATGAGTCTAAAACACTTGTTTCAACCCCTGTATTCAAGATGGCTTGGCTCTGATTTTACAATATTACTCAAATGCCCGAGGCACTGGTTTTGTTCAAATTTTGCAAGATGTGTGAAGTGTGTGGTAAAACTGACTGACTCTGGGTATATTAATGCTGAGGTATTTTTCATTTAATGTTTCTGTAGTCAAAAGCTAAACAATTCCTGGCCTGTACATGATGATTCAGTGGCTTGTTTCAGCTTAATGGCAGAATTGGAAAATATTAAATTACAAGAAAACATGTGGTGCCATGTGCATTTATGTTTATTATGCAGCTGCTAAAGGCAAAAGAAGGCATGTCACAAGTCCCATTGACAGTTTTGGGTTGGATCCAGATTAAGTTAGTCATGCTTTGCTCCTGTTAAAATCAGTGGGACAAGTTAGTCATGACTGGCTCAATCTGGGTCTAACCTGTTACTACTGTATCCACCCAGTGATATTTCAGTTAGAAGAAAAGGGATTAAAATATGAAGTGTTTTTCAGATCTATGGATTTCTCTGAATGACAGATTCTGATATTCATTTGGAAATAGTTTCTATGACACCCTTCCATATTTACAGAAATGGGTTGCAGTCCATAACAGTCATATACTCAGAAGGAAATTATGTTTGCGGTACAATTTATATATTGTACTGACCTCTCTGATGAAGAGACAAGAGATTGAACAATGGCCTGCCCCTTTGATAGCTGAACTTGCTTCAGTGTGAGCTTCAGGTACACATATTAGCCTTCTTATGTATTGTTGCTTTTAATAGCGTGAAAAAATTGTTACATTATAGTTTGATATATTGAATGCTTTGTCTTCCTTGCTTTTTACATGTGTTGAAATATTAAATGAATATCAACCTCAGTAAATTTACTGTTCTGCTTTCATCTAGTTGGTATACATATTCCTGTGCCCCACTTTGTGTGTGTGTGATAGGACAAGCTTAGAATATTAGTTTAATAACATTCTTCCATATGTGCTTCTTTAAACAAAAACAAGTCCAATGTCTTTTTCCCAGAATTTTCAGAAATCAAGAGTTTCTCATAGCATAATAAAACTAATACTAAAGGCTGTATTCTTCCCTCAGTTATATTATTTTAAAGCTGGTATTAAAACCAGTTTGGTTTTTCTCAAATTCTGATTCTAGTCACAATAAGTCCTAAAAAGTTGTCTTTAATATAGATTGAACAAAATAAATGATTCAGCAACCTTTCTCAACAGGATGTGTAACTAAAATACAAAAACTTCCATTATACATTTTTGTTTCTGGTTATTGTTTCTCTATTGTCTTTTTTTGTTTTGTTTTGCTTTACATGGAATTTTAGTAGAAGTCTGGGGATGAGTTAATATCATATTTACCTCCAGAACACATTAAATCAAGTTGTGTACTGAAACTTCCCATATGTTTTCCATTAAAATATTTAAAGTTCTTTGTCATTATAATGCAGATTATATTGTGAAATGGTAAAGCTTACTTTATTAGTCTAGAAAGTAACATTTACTGATTAGAGGGTTTGGAAATTCTGGCTATGTACATCACATCCCTACTGGGAAAGTGTTTTGCCTTGTGATTAAAAGACTATTTTAATAGAAGGATAGTGATTTCAGTGAAATTGCACCAGGAATCAATTTGGTCTTGAGTTGTTATTAAGCCAAATGAAAAGAAACAAAGATAAAAAGGATTCAATTATCACTTGCATTCGGGTAGTACTATTGAAATCAACCGAATAACTTTCAAGTAATTGATCACTTAGTTGCCCTGGAGTCAGCTGACAGAGACATTAAAAATGTTGTAGCCTTTTGCCATGATCCAAAGATCTGAAACTGTACACACGAAGGAAAAGCTTATGGACAATCTTGCACTGTATTGCTAAATTCTTTCTCCTACAAGTATAAAGAGGAATTTGCTAGTTTGGGATTGGGGACTGCTGCTGCAAAAATAGAAGCCTAAGATCAGCACAGCACAGCACAGCACAGCACAGCACAGCACAGCACAGCACAGCACAGCACAGATCTGGCATGTGTGGCCTTGGGGGATTGCAGTTTATGATTATATGCCTGGCAAAGTGAAAAGCATCTAAGTTGACTGAAATCTGTGGGGTGTAAGCACAAAACTATGCATGAATATCCTCTTGTTTAAAATTGAATTTAGGAGAATGGCTCGGCAGTGCACAAGGAACTGGTAGATTTTTACTTTTTGTAAGGTTTGCATGGATTTTCAGAACAAATGGTATTAATAGAAATAGCGTATTTAGAGTAGCATTTAGT
>JANHFM010006945.1:195742-211475 GCA_032468115.1 Grayia smithii
TAGAAAATGTACTTTATAGAAACTATAGTTCTAGAATACATTATACATTCAAAATAACAGGTGCAAGTATTTTCTACCTTTTGAAAGAAAACTCCTTTGCTGGTTTTGTATTCAGTGTATTTTGACTAGAGAGCCAGTTTGGTGTAGAGGTTAAGGCATCAAGCTAGAAATCAGAAGTTTGTGAGGTCTAGTTCTGGCTTAGGCATAGAACTGGGGCCAGTTATAGTTTCTTCAGAAATGACCCCAGTTAAGATGATGAAGTATTTAATACATGTTTTCTATAAGAGCAATGAAGTTTTTAGATATTCTTATTTATGACACTTGTTTAACAACTGAAGAATCAAAGTTTACTATATCCATGCTGCAAAATTAGTTTACCGCTAGATCAGAAAACTCTGGGTGCTACTTTGTAGTCATCTAGGTCTAGTGTCATCTGGATTTTTATTTGGTATTAAAAAACCCCAAACAACAAACAAACAAACAAACAAACAAACAAACAAACAAACAGAAAGGTGTTTCTAGAACAGGTGAGGAGCCCATATTGTTCACTTTATGAATCATACAATAACAAACTAGAGGTACAAGTTTGAGCAAGTTACATCCAGAAGAATATCATTGCCCTCTTCCATTTTTATCCCCTGGAAGCTAATATTTAAGCTATGCTCTCCATAATTCCAAAAGTAGAAATTAGCCATCAAGACTAGGAGCCATGGATAGCACTATTCTATGTAATTTGTTAGTTCTTTTTTAAAAACCAAACCAAATATTGATGTCCCACAACACATCCAATTGTGGGAATTTCACAATAATTATATGCTTTGTGAAGAAGTAATTTATAGAAGAGTAAGTTAGAATCTAAGAACTAAGAGGTTCTCCAAATTTTGTGCATGTAGATTATATAGCAATTCAGTGCATCAGATTCTGCAAAACAATATGTGAGAGTATTTTTGCATAGGTTTCAATTCTATTGCTATTTTAAATTATAATGAAGTTTTCAAGGTGTTGCTAAGAAAATGGGTTCCAAAAATAGCTAAAAGTGCATGGATCCAGCAATGGACATCATTATCTCTACTAAACTCTAATGTCATTCACTTCAAATAGAATAGGATTAAGCTACTCAAATCCTCAGAGTGAGGATTTCCTATATTACAATCAGTTCTATACTTTTCATTTAATTAATGTACTCTCCCACTGTTCCATGAACAATCTAAACCAGTTAAAACAGAAATAAAGCATATAGTAATTAAAAACATATTATTAAACTAGTCAGGTACCCAGCTCAGCAAGAAGTAAGCTTGTAACATCAAAGACCCGTCTGAATAAAAAGGGTCTTGCCTGACTGTAGAAAAATAATAGAGAGTGAGCTTACTTGGTTTTTGTTGGCAGGCAATTCCACAACTTGGAGCAGCTACCAAGAATACCTTTAGAACCAAATATAGCCAAAAGAATTTCACTTGTCATTGGTTATAGCATTCATTTTTCCTTTTCCATTCCTTTGTTTTTGAAGATCATAATGAATAAGGCGAACTTAAAAAAAAATCCCTTTGAGGCACAATCTCAGATTCTCCATTTACAATAAACCAATGCAAATTGACATGGACTCCAAGACCAATATTTATTATTCAGTTTTAAAAGTGCTCTGTGTAGCTACTTTAAGCACATAAATAAAAGATTACCAATTCAGTTTCCTAGTTTCATACATAAGCCAGCAGAGTTCCCAAAAGTGATTGTTTATGAATTTCGAAATCCCAAATAGTTACCAGAGACAGATGTCCTGAATGTGTCCCAAGGACACATTTGGCTTCTGAAGACTTTGGATGTGGCCCCAAAGGACACCCACCCAACATACAGAATGAGACAAAAGGGGAAATTATTCAATTTATGATCAAAAAGTTCACATTAACTAATCATTAATTTTGATTAAATGAACTCAGATATTATTTTTGTCCTTCCTCTTTATTTTTTATGTCCTGCCATGACATTCAAAATATAGTATGATCCTTAGTCTTGGAAAAGTTATGCAGCCTTGTTTTTAATCGATTCAAGCTAGGGAAGGTTGTCACATCGTGTGGATATTGAGTTTCATAAAATGAATGGTGCAAATGCAATACTTCTTTTTTCTGTCCTGCCAATCAGTTCTGCCTGGACTTTCTAAATTTTAGTGTTATGAGAGAAGAATGAAGGGTTTATTTTGTTTATCAACAGTCTTCATATCATGTTTTGTACTAAAGATCTCTACCATGTACTCCCATGCATCATAAGTCTATAATTGTCTTTTCCAAGATAAGTCCCATTATGTTCAGTGGGACCTTTTCCCAGGAGGTCCCAATAAAATTGTAGCTGTGCTTGTCGTCTTCACATTTATTCCAATTCTGTATTATGTAGATGTGTAGTTTTAAGAATCTGAAATGAGATGTAATGGCAAACTTTGCAGGGCACAAAGCATCACAATAATATATATTAGACCAGTCTGAGGTGGGCAGGATTTGCTTTATTGAGGTGTGGGGTTGACATGCTTCTCTTCCTTAATATGATTCATGTGGCACAAAGTATTTCTTCCAGGCCTTCTCTAACATTCTACTGCAGGAGTCTCCAACCTTGGCAACTTTAAGCCTGGCAGACTTCAACTGGGATTTCAATTCTGGGAGTTGAAGTCCTCTAGGCTTAAAGTTGCCAAGGTTAGAGACCCCTGCTTTACTGTGTAGAGGCATGGCGTCATGTCATTCGACAAACTTGTTTTGATGGAATGCTTCTTACAAAACTTTGTCAAAGTGAAACATCTTTTCAAATAATTGCTCAGTCATATGATTTATCCACAGAAATGCAAAAAAGAAGAAAAGCAGCAATACAATTGTTTAAGTTGCTAGAATAAAGCAGAAATGATATACCTAAAAGCTGATTAAGCTATGTCTGCTTAATAATTTTCTTCATTTTAAATGTCTTTCTTTAATTTGCTATAATCCAAAATAAAATGGGACCGCCACTGTACAAATAATTCCTGATTATTACTTTAGTAATGCATTGATTAGGAAAGAAAACATGTCAAGAACTGTATTTTGCCACATTTCCTTCTCCTTTTAGGCATTTATGTGCCTAAAAGTGGACCATATGAATATATGTTTAATTACAGAGTTGTCAGCACAACTTGGCCAGGTTTGAAACGATCCTGAATATGTTCTCATAGCAGGTAGTTCCTTCTGGCTGACCACTTTTTCAAGCTGCCCCCTCATCTTGTTCTTATAACCACTTCTTTCTTGTCTTCAGTGCTACTGCTTCCATTATAATACTACCACCTCCCTTCCTTAACTATTGTTGCCACCACTCCTCTTTCTTCCTTTCTGCCATCAGCCAACCAACAGAGAAGAAAAGGCCATAGTGTTATTAGTTGAAGAAGCAGTTCTGTGTAAACCAGTTTAAAATATATGTGCCACATTTCTGTTGCCTGTTTCTAAATTGGTCAATTAATTATTGTTTGGTGTTCATAACCAATCAACCCAAGTAACTATAGGTTACTTATTTTTTACCTACAGTATATCCTATATGTGTAGTTGTTTTTGGACTTCCCTAGACTATAGGCCATCATGCCTATGTTTTAATATATATACTACCATTAGTTGCTTCTAACTATAATGGGGGAGGGAGATCTGGAATTCCATTTAGTTGATCTCAAGAATTTGAAAGGAACCCCATGTTGGCTTACTTGGTGGAAGAGTCCAATGAATTTTGTACATTTTAAATTACAGATAAATATAAAATAATTCAGCTTCTGAATTCTTTATATAAAATATTAAGATAATATATACGGTATATTTAATATACAGTATTTCACCTTTTTTAATAAAGCAATCATCAAAATGACATTATTAAATAGAAAACAGGTCAGCAGGTCTTCTCATTTTTCATCAGGCAAATATACAAAAATATTTGAAATAGATGGATTTGAGCAGAAGCAATACTCTGTATTTGCAGGTTTGCAAAAACGTGCTTAAGCATTCAGAAAGAAAAGCATTAGGTTTCTCTTCTGTATTAACTGCTATTTTTTCTTCATTTAGATGCCAGCTTAATTCCAAACATATTAATGAATATCGTCAATGTTTTATTTTTCATACCTAGAATAATAAAAGAAGAAACATGTGATACTAAAAAGAAGAAAAAGTGAAATAAACAGTCTCACATTCCACCCATTCAATCTCCATTGAATTAATTTTCAAAAGGATAATTTCTATTCCATCAGGGAATCTTCTTCTGTATTCCCAGGCAAATAGTTACATACTGAGGCAAAATCCACAAAATCTTTGAATAAACTCCAGTCTTGAGATAGCAGAAAGAGGGAAAAAGAAAAGTTTCCTCAAGCTGATAAACAAACAGGGAGAGGGGGAGGAGAAGGTAGTAGATCAGAAATGATATCTCTTGTGGCATTTAACACATGCTGCCATATTAACTTATTTTCTCTTGTTGGGATGGGGTGGGGCCTTTTGTATTCTCTTTTTTCCTCCTTTTTAGAAAATTTGTTTACTCTTGTTTGTTTGAACTAATCGCTACTTCAGACTCCCTCCCTAGCCCTCCATCTCCTCTTCTTCCCGAAGCGTTTAGCCCCAGTGGTGACCATTCAGGCATAAAAACGTGCTTATCTGCAAATGAATAGTAGCTCTTTGCTTCATTAAAGACTCTTTCTCTCTTGGCACTCGCATTGTGACCCTTTGATATTAATTCAAAGGGCAATTAAAGAATGCGGCCCATCTTTGAAGTCAAGCATTCAGGGCCGCAAAGGGGATGAACCTGGGACTCTGATGGACTGTGCACATTCAACAGGCCTTTTCAAGGCAGCTTGAAGTGGCTCAAAGAAAATGGGCAGGAGAAGGTCAAAGAGAAAAAAGGGGCTAAAGAAACAGTCTGTATTTGTTCGAAGTATTAGCCAAGCAAACTGCAAATAGCAACAAAATGAAACAGTTAATAGAGCAGCCAGACAGAGGCATGTCAATCACTTAACTTGAAAAGCCTTCGACTAACCAAGGCTTCAGTCACTGTGTTATCTAATTATCTTGGGAAAGCTACTGGCTGGAAGTAATAGTATTGTATTTCTTTCTGCTTCGTGCTCCAAAAAGGTGATAAATACTTCGCGTCTTCATAATTATGCAACATATATACATAAAGGGTGGTGTAGTGCCATATTGTTGGCTAGCTTCAAGGACCGGGAGGAGGGGAGAAAATGTGAACCCCAAACAAAGCCAACAACCCAACTGAAAAGTAAATAATCCACAAGAGGCATGAGAATGCCTGAAATTCTTGAAGTGTTATTTAATATGCAGTATGCAGCTTCCAATAGAATAAATTCTGAAGAAAGACATAATGACTAACAGAAAATTGATTTTAATGAAGTGGTTGGAAAGGAGCACAGAAAGTGATTTTAACTCAAATCAGGAAAAAGGACTGGGAGTTTGTACCGAGACTGCATCTATCCTTCACTACTGATGTCTGGGATGCCATCTGCTTTTGCTGTATATGATCTAGAGTAGGTTCTTCATTTAAGGCCAAAGCTCCTCTCACAATTTCTATTGTTTTTATAGATTCAGTGCAAACCACAGGCATATTTTTACCTCTCTTTGCATGTACTCAACTGAGTTGATTCAGGAGTCAGTCCTTTCTTCCCCACACTATGAATGCACTATATGTGATGTTACTCATCAAATCACAAACTTTTATACATGGTTGGAGGGTTTCCAAAGCAATGAATAACTACTTGAAACAGGCTGCACTTTCCCCCTCCCCCCAATCTACTCCCAGTCTTCCTGTCTCATTTTTCTGGCCTACCATCTAGAAAGTCCACATATTTTGCTTTTTTTCTAATTCAGTTTTCCATGCTTGCATTCGCGACATGCGTTGAAGCATGTGTGAGGTATTTGCAACTGTAGGTTGTCCTGCATATGTTGTTCTGGTAACTAAGTCCACATTTTTATAACCTTCAGTTGGTTATATATCAGCTAAGCAGAAGAGAACAAACTGCACTTTCTCTGTTGCTAGTTGTAGTGGAGAGGATGAGGATGTAAAATCTTCCTCTTCCTTCCCTCCCCCCGCCACTTGTTCAGGAATAGCGATCTGGAACAGAATTATTGGGAAGGATAGTATATATGTTATGAACTGATTTGAGAAGATTATATAAATATGCAGATATAATATGTATATGTTGCACATATTCACATGTATACCTGTGAATAAATATTTGCTGATCTAATTAACTCAGCCATCATACATCAGTCAAGTTTATGCACTGCATTGATCCAGTATTTTTAATTACAGTGTACTGAAGTAAGTCCTTATATAACATTACTTCCTTAAAGTATTCAGATATTCCTCTGCTAAAGACACTTTTGCTTTTTTAGCATATTCTCTTGAGAAGTCTTGAGATTTTTTTCACCCCAGATTTGTCTTGGTGGTGCTTTTGTATTTATTTCAGGAAGTAATAGAACATTCTGCTGCTGTATTTTTTCCTGTAGTATATTTTTTCATCACTGAAGTCTTCCTCGATGACTGTATTTTTCCATTTACAAAAGCCTGGCTAGATTGGTTCTCCCGGGGAGCTCTTGAAAATATGGGAAGTCATAAGAATGAAGAAATGTTTATATAATGAAAAACAGGACATTCACCCATATCCTTTGACAATCTTGTGTCTGAACAGGGAACAAGAAGTCCATATTTCTCCTGAAGAATAAGTCAATGACATTCTCCTTTAAGAGACATACAGAAACTAAATTTGATTTCAGGAAATCAAGTCAGAATTGGTCAAAGACTTACAGATGTAGTTTGGCTGGATTAGACTATTTATTACAGACAAGACTGGAGTGATACAAAACAGCTGACTGCCCACCACATGTCAGGATGTAGAAGTTGATTATATTCGCAGGTTGTATTCCTCACACTTCTCCAAATTAATAGATACTTAGTTTTTCACTTGATGGCCTTGAGATCAAGTAGTTGAATGTTTTTACATAAATCTTTGTATGGTTTATATACTTATGTACCCAAGTACCCATGTACCAGGGGTGAAATTCACTAACCTTCACTACCGGTTCGCAAATGTGAGTGCATGTGCCTTCTCCACACATGTGCAGAGGGTCAAAAATGGGATGTGATGACATCCAGGCAGGTGGGTGGAGCCTCCCGCCAGTGGCGCTACTGGTTCACCCAAGCTGGATAGAACCGGCTGCATTTCACCACTGCCATATACTTCATGTTCCCTTCATCCCCATATTTTAACAGTATTTATTCCTGTTGTTATTTTTTTCCTAATGAATTTAATGTGCATTAGTTTTAACGTTTGTAAGCCATCCAGAGTTGCTCTGGACAAGATGGGCAGCATATTGAATGAATGAATGAATGAATGAATGAATGAATGAATGAATGAATGCTATTTCTGGCCTGGGAACTGCTAGTGTTCTCCTTGTCTGCCCCATCTCTTACAACACTGCAGATGGCTCCTGGCAGAATGCATGGCATAGTCTGTAGGAAAAAAAAATTAAATAGAAGCAGCATAAACTTTGAACTTCATCACACTATCATATTTGCATCAAGACAAGGTGGAAATAATTTTTAACAGGATTCTCTTTTCCCTTTTGAAGCACTGGCTACTATCTAAATCCTCTTCCACAGCACTATTCTTACAACTTCCATCATGCTATGAGGCTTCTGTCAGTCTTCACATGTGAAACTAACTCCACTCGTGCAGAAAAAAAGCAGATGGGTCCTCCCATTATAGTTTGGAAGGAATTCTGTTCAGGACTCTACTCTCCCCTTCTGAAGTGAAAGCACCATTTGTACAATGCCATTATTCTATAGGAGGCAAATTTGCAGTACAGTCAGTTGGTATTTTTCCCCTTTGCCATAAGAAGAAAACTGAGCATGGCGAGACAGGTCATTATCATTTACATTTGATCTTGTTTATCTTCAAAGGCATCCTCACCAGGGGTGGGTTCTACTTACCTTTACTACCAGTTCTCTTCATGCACTCGCTTCGCTCGCACGCGCATGCGACGAACGCACAATCGATGCATGCGCAGTAACCAATATACCTGAAAAAAACTCAGAACAAGCACACTGCACATGCGCAGAGCAGAAAAATGTAAGTACGGGCGTGCGGGTGGGCCCAGCTCCCAGCCGCGGAGAACCAGTTCACCATCACCGCTACCAGATCACGTGAACTGGGCCGAACTGGGAGCAACCCACCACTGATCCTCACATTTTACAAATAGAAGTGTTTTACTTCCAGTCCTCATGTGAATGGACCTTCAGTTGTCTGCTGACAGACCGGTAAAGGCAGGATCCTTCCGGAGAAATGATCTTGGCTTTCAATGCCATTTTCATAAATAGGCAACCAGTAAGAGCCACGTGATAGAGCCACATGGGGAAAAAAAATGGCAGCATTGTTACAACTTTTATATTCAGGGTTGCAAATATACAGAAGGATCTACTTTCAATCTGTAATATGTCTAAATTAAATACAGCCTGTCTCTTGCCTGAAATGATGTAAAATAGCACGAGAAAGAACTCAGTAGGGCACTAGATAGTTTGATATGAGCCAGTTTTCTTTATTCCAATTGTTACTTGGTACAATAGGGTATGAAAAGGTCTTTTGCTCATTTCTGTTCCATGTTTAAATTTTCCCTCTTTTTGTGATTGTTCCTATGACCAATGCCCTCATTTTCGTTGGGTCCTTTCAGTTTCAGGAGAATTTACAAAAGTAAAATGGACTATAGAAATAAGAAGGAGATGAGACTGTGTCATCTATAAAGAGAATGCCATTTTTTAAAAAGAAAGAAAATGTGGATCCTTGTCAGATTTAAAACAGCTGCCTAGATTTCTATTTTGTGGAGACTATGTACAGTGCATCAGCAAATGATCATATACTTGTAAAAACGAATGCCAATTTAATTTATTTGAACTTGCTTCTGTACAAATATGCATACAATGACAACATAAAGCTTGCATACTTTAGGCCTGTAATACATATGTTTTTCCAAATTAGCCCAGAGAAGCAGGTTTTCATAGATAATAACTGACTAGGACATTTTAACTTTGTTTTATTTTGTGCACAATAAATTTTACTTAAGTGTAGCAAGCAAGTAATTTTGAAAAATATGCATCTGCAAAAACAAGTTAATAAAAAGGTACATATCTTAATTTCAAAATAGTTAAGCAATCAGATTTCCATCTGCTTTGCAACGAGTGACAAATGCATACTGTATATCAAGGAGAATGATTATTGATGCTATAGAAGGAATATTGTAGATTAAATATACGGGATATTTTTTTTGTCAACTTCACTGGAATAAATATATAGTATGTTGCAAAAGAGCATTTTGACAATTTCTAGTCATTTCAAAAGGAAGGGATTATGAAGGAAATGTTTGCATGATCTTACGATTTACACCCCTACCCGCCCCCCCCCCCAAAAAACCCCTCCACTTGGGATAAAAACTAATACTATTAGCTTGGTAATTATTAACAGATGGAGTAGGGCTCATTTAATATTTGGGAGATTGCTAATAAGTGTAGAGGAGAGGACAATAATGTAAAGGGAATGAAGCAATGTCTTATGTTGCCAAAAACACATTTTCTTAATTTGTTTGTATTTGGGAGGTGAGATGTGGGAGTTTCTCCTTCCTTTTTTAAATTAGCACCAAGCCTATTTTTATGTGTACTGATAATGATAATTTTTATGTTTGTACTCACAGTGGCAGGAAATTGAAATATGATGATGGAAATGTTCTGGAGAAAAAGCAAAATAGAATGTGGGGGCCACTTTAGGCCTTTTGGCAGTGAAAAGGCCACCCCTGATATACACCTTTAAATTCAGCATACAAATATGAGGTTACAGATAAGTATGTGACTGACATAAGAAGCAGGGTAAACAAGATACAGATAGATAAAATGTGATGATGCCATTAGAGAATGAGGTAGAAGACAATTAATTTCATGTTCTTAAGTGGTTCACTGTTGTGTCTTATTGGCCAATGTAGGTTACAGAATTAAATGTAGAATATTATTTCCAAATGATGAATGTACAAATGTTTAAGCTTCAAACAAAGAAGCAAACCAAAAGAAAGGGACCAATTCTCATTTTTGTTTAAGTCAACACCATTGAAACAAATTATGTTATTAGACATGAACTCAACTTCATCACTTTAAATTATATATATTAGTGGATTTGTAGGAATTTAATCTGGAATTGTTTAAAATACATGTTTGCAACATTTATTGCAACTTAAGATAAATAATTTCTGTTGATATTACTCTTACATGATTCAAAAAATTTTATGAGCAACCTAAGGCAACTTCAAAGTTAATCACAAGACCATTTTATAGGAGCAGTACATGAACATTTCACTGTCTACAAATTCCAGGGCTAACAATAAACAGCCATTGTGTTTTCTTTTTCTTTTTTTTGTAGGGTTATTTACACAATCACAGACTCTTCCTCTTCTTTTTCCTTGCTCTCCTCTTTTCAAACATAAATTACTCCAGTTGACTTCAAAGGCCTGATCTAGACCTGTTTTATTTAAAAGTCTCATCTACCAAGGTTTGCTCTCTAAAGGAAAGCAGTGACATACTAGAAAATGGCATAGTCACACAAATTGTCCTATATATCAGTCTAAAAATGTTATGAAGAAACCAACAAACCTTAAACCAAGTCAGATTACTTTATATATCTTTTGGCTATAAAATCCTAAAGATAATTTATTACATTTTATACTATTGCATCCACCTTTTTTGTGTTCTAAATGGGCAATCAAGGAACCCCCAAGAACACTCCTGCCAACACTGAAAGGGCAAACCGTTAGTATACAACCAGAGAGCAAACTTCACTCCCTTACAGGACTAATAATATTTAGCTACTTAGGTAATGAGACATCTTTAAAAGAAACAACCAAGTTCAGAGAGCACCAAGGATCTCACAAATGGGTGATCTTTTGGTATATTTAAGTGTCATTAGCAACAGGACACACTAAACATCTACAGTATCAGCCATTATTAAGGTATGTTTTTGTTGAGTAACTTTGGACAAAAACTGCATATAAAAATTCATCTGGTGGCTCACAGCAGTATGTCTAGTTTTTTAGAGTCTTCGTAAAGTGCAATTCTAACTTCTTGGTCTCCCTGAAATTGTCAACCATTATTGTGCATTAAGCAAGTATTCTCTTTTGTCTGACTAAAAGTGGTTCATTTGCTGCTCTAAGGAACTGAAGAGGTGCTAGTAAAGATTCTGCATTATCCTATTTTATAAGCTATGTTTCAATTAAGATATGGTATTTCAGTGAGTTGTGCATTCTGAATTTATAATATTGAGTCTTTAAGTTCTGTTATACATTACTTGAGTGCATTTGTTGAAATCAGTATAGAAATCTTTGGACAAGGAGCAAAGAATGATGTGAAGTCCTAACATCATAAGCATTAATTTCTGTACCCACTGTCTTCCCAAGATTCTGGCCTCACCTTTGTTCGTTTCTTTTGTTTAGTATTACTGACTCACAGTTGACCCAATCTTTTAATAAATGAAAGTTATCCCATTTTTATTTATTTTTGAATTTACATATTGAGGTTTTTCCCCCCAGGAGCTACTTATAGGAAGTATTTGTTTAGCCCAAGAATGGGTAACTAGCAGCCCATGGACTTATGTCTCCACCACAGAAGCTAAGTTGCTTTAACCTCAATTCCTTTGCCCTACAATCACACTGATGATACAATTCTGAGCTAACTCACAAGATATGCAAAGGTAATCCTTCATGTCTTCTTTTCTCACATGAATTGAACTCCTTCCAATTCATCAAAACAACCATTTGTGTTACCTTTTCTACATCATGATATGTATGTCTATGACTGTGTTTATGTATTTGCATAGTTCTGAGCTCTCAATAACTATGGTTCCTGGTCACAGTTTCAGGAATTCAGTTTCAGTTGAATATACTTACTGTATATAACCTTTGCCAGATTGCTGTGCTAAATACCGGTACATAAAATGTGACAGATTATCAGACATTGGCAAAAACATGAGAAATTTTGTGAATATTGCACACAGATTCACTTAATCGTACATAATAGCTATTCTTCAGAGAGATTGTCCCCAAATTGTAACAGTCTTTATCACTGAAAGAAATTTCAGCAATTTATTGAAGGATAGGCAAAATAAGATTTTGTTTTGAGGGATTTTACTGAGTCTATTTTACTGAGACTTTTTTATCCACTTCTTTGTACTGTTGCAATTTTGTTAGAACAAAGTTCCACATTGATTTATTTAAAATATATGTGGATTCTCCTTCACTAACTTGGGTTTCAGAAGATGATGCCTAATTGAAAGTTTTATTTACAATATAATAACAACAACAACAACAACAGCAGCAGCAGCAGCAACAACAATAATAATAATGGGGTCGCGATGGGTCAGACACGACTTCGCAACTAACAATAATAATAATATAATGAATTATGCATCAACAACTATAAAAATCTGAAAGCAAAGTAGATTAAAATTTGATGTATCTGTCAAACACTAGTGTATAGAATGGAAAGAAATTAAAATTAGGGTACCTTGATAACCAGTATTATGCATCTTAAGGTTGAAAGAAAGTTATTTAATAGTCTAACTGATGAACAGTTTATTGATAAACTGAGTTAAGGTGGAAATACGATTCTTGTTTCTTAAAAGGTATTACCCCATCACAGGGGTGAAATACTACTGGCTCTATTTGGCTTGTGAGAGCCAGTAGTGCTGGCAGTGGGTAGTTCGGAGAGCCTGTAGCTCTGGTGGCAGTTTTGACCATCTGTGCATACGCAGAAGGCTTTGCACATGCACAGATGATAGTGCACGCACAGATACGGCATGTGCACATCAGCGAGCCAGTAGGAAAGGTAAGTACATTTCACCCCTGTCCCATCACCACTGATGAACTGATGAATTCTGGACCTTCTCAGAACACTTTAGGCTTGTCTGATGTTTGAAGAATGGATTAGTTCATGGTGACAGAATGACATCGAAGGCTTATCCAAAGTGTACCAATAGTATTTATGCTGAATTAATGAAATGATAAAACCTGCTGTTCCTGAAGTTTCTTGTTAGTGATTAGCTTGTGATGGTACATTTGTGTCATAATCTTAAATTTATGATGTGTGGACAATGTTGAAATCAGATGGTAGTTTAAAAAAAAAATCAGGACTTCTGAAGAAAGAGCAAAATTGGCAATTAGAGTGACAATGTTTAATTTTGTGTCACTGAATTGATAAGTCACCATTCATTGCTTGAAGTTAGAATACATATATAAAGCTGTCTTAATGCAACTCCTCAATAAAGATTTTATGTACATAGGTAGACATAAACACTGAAGAAATAATTATAATATTTTTCCAATGAACTAAGACTTGAAGATCACATACAGGAAGTTGTGAGAAGATGTATCACTTTAAAGGTGTTTCTCTTAATGTTAATTTTACAAAAGATGATAGATAAACAACATGCAATAGTGGGGTGTTCTTTGGATTAATAGCTGTAACTGTTTGACCAGTCAAGTTGATAATGCACAGAAAGTGCACATCTTTCTACATGATCTAGTGTCATGTACGAGAGTGAGTTTGAGTCTGCAGAGGAAAGCAAGAAGCCAGGAATTGGTCAGGATTGAGGCTCAGAGAATGCTTGCCTCATGGAGCATCATCAGCTGGGTTGATCAGACAAGCAACAGACTAAGACTGAGGGAGGTGAGCCATAGCTGCAGCAAGTTGGCTAGGAGGCTCCAGGCGAGGACTGGAAGCAGCTGCTGCCTGTTAGCAATGAGGAGGAGGTGGAGTCCACACCTCCCCCTGATCCAAGAACATGCAGAGCAGAGAGGAGATGGGTATAATGCCAGTCAGCTAGCTGCTAGACCAGGGGCCAGCAACCTGCAGCTCTGGAGCCACATGTGGCTCTTTCACCCCTCTGCTGTGGCTCCCTGTCACTCAAAATATGCGTCACAACCGCCAATGTGCAACATACCCCCGGCACGTGGTTTTTTGAGCTTTTCGACCCCAGTAGGCCAACCATGGATAAATCCAAGAAAAAAAAAATTCAGAAGAAAGCAGAATTTTTAATTCAACTACATATGTTAGTTTTGTGGCTGTTCAGGAAATAATCAGGCACGGGAAGGGTTTTGTGACTCCCGGTGTTTTCTTTTCTGAGGGAAATGGGTCCAAATGGCTCTTTGAGTGTTTAAGATTGCTGACCCCTGTCTTATATATATGCTTGCAATAAATGATTCCCCCCCCCCATCCAGGGGTGAAATGCTACCAGTTTGTGCTGGTTCATCCGAACTGGTAGTAAAAAATTTTAAATTTTTTAAAATTTAAAATTTTTAATTTTTAAATTTAATTTAAAAAAAAAAAAAGTTCCGAAGATTGAGTGATGCACAATCATTGGAACTTTTTTAAAAAACTTTTTAAAGCATTTTTAACTACCAGTTCTCTGGAACCAGCAGTAAAAAAATGCTTTAAAAAGATTTTTAAAAAAAGGTTCCGAAGAACACAGCTGTGACGCGTAAGCTTGGGAACCTTTTTTTAACTTTTTAAAGCATTTTTTTTTACTAAAACGCTTTAAAAAAAGTAAATATAAAAGAATCTGACGATTGAGCGGCACAGCTGTGTTCGTTGGAACCTTTTTGAAAACCCTTTTTAAAGCATTTTTTTACTACCAGTTCCAGAGAACCGATAATTAAAAATGATTTTAAAAAGTTAGAAAGAAAAAGTTCCAATGATCGTGCAGCACAGCAGATTCCCTCCCCCGCTGTCTACTTACCTTCCCAAGCCCCCTTTTGCTGCATATTGCACACGAACATGTGCAACACATGTTTGGTGTGCACTGCAAATGCGCACATCAGCGCTCGCTTGGTGCACAGCATGCATGCAAGCATTCGCAGCCAGAGAACTGGTGGCAAACTGGTTCAGATTTCACCACTGCCCCACCCCTTAATTGATTTACCTTCTGAGTGCGACCTGAGAAGAAAGTTGGGATATACATTCCAACAAATGCAGAACAAAATACATTTTCCTTCATGTAAAGAAGTTAATTTCTTCCTAAGGATTATGATTGTGCACAATAGAATCAGAATAACTGCTGTCGACATGTTCCAGAATTAAGAACCTTGGGCATCTGTACAGATTACTGATGTACAGATTACAGACTATCTCTACAGATAGCTCTCAAATTACAACCGTTTAGCGATTGTTTGAAGTGATAACGGCGTGAAGTGAAAAAGAGATGGATAACTATTTTTCACACATATATGAAATCCCGATGGTCACGTGCTGAAAATTCAGACACTTAACAACTGACTCACATTTTTATCCCAGGGTCATGTGATCACCTTTGGCGACCTTCTGACAAAGTCAATGGGAAAGCCAGATTTGCTTAATGACCATATTACTAACTTAACAACTGCAGTGATTCATTTAACAACCATGGCAAGAAAGATAATGAGTTTGCTAAAAATTGGAAAAATGAGAAAATACCAATGCAAGATGAAATTATTAAGAAAATTATGGAACGTGCTGAAATGAGTAAATTGACATTTGAAATGAGAGAACAAGAAGATAAACAATATTATAAGATTTGGGATTTATTTTATCAATGGCTTGATAATAAATGAGCCGAGGTGGCGCAGTGGTTAGAGTGCAGTACTGCAGGCTACTTCAGCTGACTGCTAGCTGTAGTTCAGCAGAT